>JAHWFP010172009.1:139680-154691 GCA_023313725.1 Lithobius niger
CTAACAATGACTTTTATGTTGTCAGGCGACCAAAGTCTCCCGATCAATCAAGTTTCAGCCTTTTCTGTCGCATTGTTATTTATCCTAACATGCCAGAAAACAGCCAAACTACCTTTGCTGTAAAGACACAACGTGTCTAGTGGTCGCCATGCTCGTATATACGTATTATCTGGACGTTATCGTTTTATTTTGGCGGGCAACACACTATAGTGTGTCTTGACTAGGCAAATTTCAACGTTATTCACGTCGTTTTTTCAACAAGAAAACGGTAAGCTGTGTCACTAACAGTGACTTTTGTGTTGTCAGGCGACCAAAGTATCCCGATCAAACAAGTTTCAGCCTTTTCTGTCGCATTCTTATTTATCCTCAGATGGCTGAAAACAGCCAAACTACCTTTGCTGTAAAGACACAACATGTCTAGGGGTCGCCATGCTCGTATATACGTATTATCTGGACGTTATCGGTTTATTTTGGCGGGCAACACTATAGCGTCTGTCTTGATCATATATCACAGCATGCATAACTGCTATCACTGTTCAGTGCAGATGCAAAGCCAACAATCTATTGTTGAATCAAGCTATGCTTCTAAAGTGTGTCTACCAGTTAGGTTTTTCCGATTTATTTCAAATATTCCATGTAGATGAAGTAGTTAATAAAAATAAAATTAATAAACGTATCTTGGTTGTTGTTAATATGTTGTAGTAGCTATGTGGAAATTTGGCAGCTATTTTGATTTTGTGGAAATTATCATCGGATTATCTCAAATATAAAACGTAGATGAAATAGATGACTCCATTGAAACAATAAAAGTACCATCTTCACAAGCGATCTGTAATGTTGCCGTCGTGAAATTATGGTCAATGTTTCATTTCTTTCAAATTTAGAACAAAGAGTAAAATAGTTTGTAGCACCTGAAAGAATGAAACTGCTATTGTCGCAATTAATCTGTAATGGATGCCTCTAGAAGTTAGGGAACCATTTTAAATTTATGCTTATTATCGTCCAATATATTTCAAATTTTATACTTAGACGGAGTAATTGATGAGAATTGAAACAATGAATGCGGCATCGTTGCTCTTAGTCTTCGTATAATTCATAATAAAATAATTCAGCCATTTGTAATTTAAGCTGATTATGGTCTGATTTCCTTTAATTTCAGACATTGACGAAATAGTTGACACCAGCTGAAACAATGAATGCTCCATCCCTGCCGTTGGTCTGTAATAGTCGCAATAACGAAATTCGGTGGTCATTTTGAAATTATTAGTAACGGATACCGTAAGGGTAATTGATCTCGGTAAAGCCGAAAGTACGATGCCTAATTTCATCACCGCCTTTTAACATTTTACATTCAAATTTAGTACATAGGCTTTGTTGAGCTTGGTAAATTTTATTAATTTCCGATTTCTCACTTCGCAGATTTGGACTTGAGCAGGAATCGTGAGTTTCATTTTTGCTTTATGTGATGGTGATGCCTATGGCGATGATGGACTTTTTTGGACACGTTTTACAATGGTCTCTTTAGAATGAACTCTTTGTTCTAAAAAGCTGGTTCTTAGTTCATGCGACAGGTCTAATTCTGGAGATGTGCCCTTTATAGAAATAGAAATTTCAATTGGTCACTCTATTCCGGAGTTACAGTGCCCTGAAAGATATGTTTCATTGTTTTACATTGTTTTAAACATTGTTATTAGTCAATGTTGGCTAGAGCTCCGTAATAAATCACTCAATCAATCACCCAATCAGCAAACGCTGGCTGCAAGGCGCAGACTTAAAAGTCAAACAAATGCTAAAAATGCTGATGAGTCAACAATTCGACCGCACTTTGAGGAAACGTGAATAGGAAGCATTATACTTACTAGCGGAGTCGCTCGCTTCGCTCGAGAAGCTTTCATGCTGATACTCTTTTGCTGCTGACAGACATTCCACATCTAAAACGATCATGCAAATAGAGTGCAGTACACGTTTTTCGTAAGGCTTCACTGCATAAACAATGATAACCAAAAATCATTCCAACAGTCTGGCTATTCGAGAGCTACGTGCGCGTCAATCCATGCTTCCAGTAATTTCTTGGAATCCAAGAGCATCACAAAATCATGTGCTGATTATTTCGACGGAAACTAATTGTAATTATTCTCACAGTTCGTCCATCACATTTGTAAGCGCGGCTGCATTTCATCTATATCATTCAAAACATACGATTTGTTTCTTTGCCCATTTTGTACGTCTTCTCCTCCAGAAGTAATCCCCTACGAAGGTAACAGATGAAATATTGATAGAACACAGCGAAACACACATTCAAAAGGTTTAGTTTACATAGAAATCGCTCACTTTGCTCGCTCAATCCACGCATTTCCGTGCTTCAGAAACATGAATGTTTGACACCATTTTAAAACCAGATCTACGGGTCTGTTTTTTCCATGCATCAAGTCAGTTACATACAAACAACTAGCGGAGTCGCTCGCTTAGCTTGCTCATTCCATGTCGTCTCCCTACGCTCGAGGAGATATCTTGCTGCAACGATCAGCAAATTATAAGGGTGCAATTTATCAGAAAAGCGCTGTTTCTGATGACAAACGCTGATTTTCGTCCGCTTCGCTCACTCAATCCGCGCAGACATTTCCTCAGAAACGTTAATGATTCATTATCACCGCCAAGAACCACACATCACTTGTAATTTGTGTTAGTATACACTTTATATGCGCTTTCTTGTTTAACTTATTTTAAGAATATGGTTCTTTACGTCCTGCTCAGTACAGATTTTTCCATGTGCGTCTTATTACTTAACTTTCTGATGATCCCTCACTTGGAGAAATATCTGCAGAATGTCAGATGTAATCCCCTATGAAGGTGAGAGATGAAAGATTGAGAGAGAGCAAACCGAGGCACACATTGAAAAGGTTTAGTTTACGTGGAAATCGCTCACTTTGCTTGCTCAATCCACTCATCTCCGTGCTTTAGAAACACGAACGTTTGGCACCGTTTTAAAACCAGGTTTCCATGCATAAAGTCAGTTGATAAAACCAATTTTAATATCTGTATGTGTTACGTTGCAAAATACGTCGTCCGTTTAAGTTATTTTTTTGCGTGCATCTTTCTCCAAATCATTTTATTTCGCTCGAGCATGTTTTCTTGAACAAACTATGACGTCATGAACAAACATGAAGAGGGTTAAAAAAAACTTTAACGTTAGCTTTTCAGGTTCTTTCGCATATTAGAGGGTGATAATATTAAGTTTCAGTGATGAAAATATGCCTATTAAGAGCGTAATTTAAATATCTTTCGATTGGTCCTACTCCCATCTTTGTAGGTGCCTTGGTTCCAGAGGAGTAGAGGTACAAACACGCACGAACGCACATCATATGATTTTAATTATGCAGACTAGCATAGTCGTTTGCTTTGCTCGCTCATTCCGCGTCGTCTCGCTACGCTCGAGGAGATTTCTTGCTGCAACAGTTATGATACAGACAGACCTTTCACATAAAAAACGATCAAGTGATTTATAAGGGTGTAGAATGCGATATCGGTTATCTCGATATCGATATCAGAAGGCCAATATTAATTTTACGTCCAAGGAGGCAAGCAAAAAGATCAAGCAATTTATCAGAAAAGCGCTGTTTATGATGACAAACGCTGATTTTCGTTCACTTCGCTCACTCAATCAGCACAAACATTTCCTCAGAATCGTGACTGAATCAATGTAACCACCAAGGACCACACGTCACTTGTAATTTTTGTTAGTATACACTTTATATAAGTTTTCTTGTTTTACTTATTTTAAGAATATTGTTCGTTACGTCCTGCTTAGTACAGACTTTTCCATGGACGTCTTATCACTTTACTTTCTGATGATCCCTCACTTGGAGAAACATCTACACAACGTCAGATATAATCTCCTACGAAGGTGAGAGATGAATGATTGCGAGACACACATTGAAAAGTTTTAGTTTACGTGGAAATCACTCGCTTTGCTCGCTCAATCCATGCACTTCCTTCCACCCTTCCTTCCTACCTTCCACCCATCCCTCCTTCCATACATCCATCCTTCCTTCTATCCATCCATCCAACCTTCCTACCTTCCTTCCATCCTTCCTTCGATCCATCCATCCTTCCTTCTATCCTTCCATCCATTCATCCATCCTTCCTTCCTTCCTTCCTTGCTTTCCTTCCATACTTCCATCCATCCATCCTTCCTTCCTTCCTTTTCTTCATCCTTCATCCTTCATCCTTCCATCCATCATTTCTTCTTTCCTTCCATCCACTCTTCTATCGTTCCTTCCATCCTACATTCCATCCATATATCCTTCCTTCCATCCATCCTTAATTCGTTCCTTCCTTCCATCCTTCCATTCATCAATTTTTTATTCCTTCATTCCGTCCTTCCGTTCCTCCATCCTTCCTTCCATCCATCCATTCTCACATCCTTTCTTTAGGAACACGAAGGTTTGACACCGTTTTGAAACCGAATCTATTGTTTTGATTTTTCCATGCATCAATTCATCAATTCATTAGTTAACACAAAACCAATTTTAACACACACCAATTATGGTGTGTTGCAAAATACGTCCTCCGTGCATCCTTTTCCAGATCATCTCTCTTCGCTCGAGGAGGTTTTCATGAACAAACTATGACGTCGTGAACAAACATTATGCGGGTAAAAAAACTTTGACATTAGTTTTTCAGGTTCTTTCGCTTATTTGAGGGTCATAATATCAAGTTACAGCGATGAAAATAGGCCTATACTGTGCGATATTTAATTATCTTTTGTTTGGTCCTGCTCCTATCTTCGTAGGTGCTTTGGTTCCGGAGGAGAAGAGGTACAAACACGCACGCACGCACGCACAACATATGATTTTACTTACGTAGATATTTTAAGATGTATATGTGGTATACTTCAAAATACGTCGTCCTTTTAGGTTATTTTTGGCGTGCATCCTTCTCCAGATCATTTCGCTTCGCTCGAGGAGGTTTTCATGAACAAACTATGACGTCATGAACAATCATGAAGAGGGTTAAAAAAACTTTGACGTTAGCTTTTCAAGTTCTTTCGCTTATTTGAGGGTCATAATATCAAGTTACAGCGATGAAAATAGGCTGTAGTGTGAGATATTTAATTATCTTTCATTTGGTCCTACTCCTTTCTTTGTAGGTGCTTTGGTCTCGGAGGAGTAGAGGTACAAACACACAAACATCATAAGTCCTTAATGATGTAGACTAGCGGAGTCGCTCGCTTCGCTCGCTCATTCCTGCGCTCGATGAGATTTCTTGCTGCAACACTTATGATACAGACAGACCTTCCACATAAAAAACGATCAAGCAAATTATAAGAGTGTAGAATGCGACATCTGTTATCTCGAGAGAAGATCAATATTATTTTTTTACGTCCAAGGAATCAATCAAAAAGATTAAGCAGTTTATCAGAAAAGCGCTCTTCCTGATGACAAACGCTGATTTTCGTTCGCTTCGCTCACTCAATCAGTGCAAACATTTCCTCAGAAACGTGACTGAATCAATGTCACCACCATGAACCACACACCACTTGTAATTTGTATTAGTATACACTTTATATGGGTTTTCGTGTCTTACTTATTTTAAGAATATTGTTCTTTACGTCCTGCTCAGTAAAGATTTTTCTTCCATGGGCGTCTTATCACATCACTTTCTGGTGATCACTCACTTGGAGAAACATTTGCAGAACGTCAGTTGTAATCCCCTACGAAGGTGAAAGATGAAAGTTGATAGAGCAAAGCGAAACACACATTAAAAAGGTTTAGTTTACGTGGAAATCGCGCTCTTTGCTCGTTCAATCCACACAATTTCGTGCTTCGGAAACCCGACTCAATGTTTGACATCGTTTTAAAACCAAATCTATTGTTTTGATTTTTCCATGCATCAAGGCAGTTAGTATAAAACCAATTTTAAGACCTATATGTGGTGTGTTGCAAAATGCGTTGTCCTTTTAGGTTGTTTTTTCGGCTAATTCAGCTGCGTCTCGCTGCGCTCCAGATCATACCTCTTTGCTCGAGGAGATTTTCATGAACAAACTATGACGTCATGAACAAACATCATGCAGGTTAAAAAAACTTTGACGTTAGTTTTTCAGGTTCTTTCGCATGTTTGAGGGTGATAATATCAGGTTATAGCGATGAAAATATACCTATTAAAAGGGAAATTTAATTATCTTTCGTTTGGTCCTACTCCCATATTTGTAGGTGCTTTGGTTCCAGAGGAGTAGAGGTACAAACACGCACGCATACACGCACGCACGCACATCGTATGATTTTAATTATGTAGATTACGAATTAGTTTATATAGTAGTATGATGTGACCCTCCCGTGTTAAAGCTAAAATGTCCGTTGACCATTTGGCTTGCTGTTCTATTGCAAATAAAAACCAAAGCCGTTGAAAAAGAGAACGAACAAACCAGCTTCCAGAAGAAAGACTTACACTAAATGAGCGAGCTAAGCGAGTGAAATTCAGTGCGTTTGCAACGAGTACAGAAAACCAAATATGTAGTACATCAAAGTGTCACGAATTAGACAACAAAAACGAACTCGTTTGATGTTTAAGGCAAGGTTTAACTGATCCGAATGCAGCATTCACTTGGTAGAGAGGCGGGGATGCTATCAACTGGGCTACCACTATTTGCTTTGCTCAGGGTCGCCTGGAACCCCTCACAAAGCTCGTGCTTTGTCTTAGGACACTGATTTTTGACGGAGAAGAGGCATGTTGCTTTAATACATCACCTAGCAAATGAGGGTAACGTTATGAGTAATGAAAAGTGTGTTTACCCTCTGTTGCATGAAATAATTTCAGCTACTTTTTTTAAGTACCGTATTGGACGTGGGTTTTGAACCAGCATTCACTTGATTTGGAGGCGGGGATTTTGACTATTGGGCTGCTATTGTTGACTTTGGTTAAGGTCGCCGGGGTCCCCCACAAAGCCTGTGCTGTGTCTTGGGACACTGTTTTTTGACCGAGAAGTGGCCCGTGTTGCTTTAATGCAGCACATGCAAAAGAGGGTTAAAGTAAGAGTAAAGAAAAGTATATAAAACCTCTGTTGCGTGAATTAATTTCTGGCACTTTTTTTAAGTACCGTATCGCTCTTGGGTTTCGAACCAGTAATTTCGTAGTTTGCAGGCAGGGATCTGATAACTGGGTTGCCTCTGGTTGCTTTGCTCGTGGTACCCGTGGACCAATAATAAAGCTTATCCAGTGTCTTGGAATTTTTTTTCGAGAAGTTGCGTGTTACTTTAATGCAGCAAAATGTAAAAGAGGGTTAAGGTGGGAGTAAAGAAAATTGTATAACCTCTATTGCATGAGATAACTTCTGGTACATTTTTAAAGAACCGTATCGGTCGTAGGTTTCGAACCAGCATTCATGGAGTTGCAGATGGTGATGCTGACCACTAAGCTGCCATTGCTCGCTTTGTTCACGGACCCTGGGGACCCCTCACAAAGCTTATGCTGTGTCTTGGGACTCTGTTTGTTGACCGAGAAGTGGCGTGTTTCTTTTATGCAGCACCAAACAAGAGAAGGTTAAGGTGGGAGTAAAGTGGGAGTAAAGGTGGGAGTAAAGTGTTACCTTCTGTTGCATAAATTAATTTCAAGTACTTTATTAAGCACCTTATTCTAGTTGGGTTGGTCGTGGGTTTTAAACCAGCAGTCACTTAGTTTGGACGCAGGGATGCTGACCCCTGGGCTGCCACTGCTCGCATTGCTTGGGCCTCACAAACCTCCTGCTGCATCTTGGGTCTCTATTTCTTAATAATATGAAGTGACAACCATGCAAGAGAGGGTTAAGGTGGGATTAAAGAAAAGTGTATTAACGCTCTGATGCATGAAGTGCCATATTGGACGATGGTTCCGATCCAGCATTCACTTGGTTTGGAAAAGGGGATGCTGACCACTGTGCTGCTACTGGTCACTTTGCTCGGGGTGCCCATGGACCCCCCATAAAGCTTGTGGTGTACTGTCTTGGGACTCTTTTTCTTGACCGAGAAGTGGCGTGTTGCTTTAATACAGTACCAAGTAAGAGAGGGTTAAGGTGGGAGTAAATTGGTAGTAAAGGTTGGAATAAAGTGTATTAACCATCTGTGGATGAATTAATTTATGGTCTTTTTTTTAAGTACGAATAGTTCGGTCGGCCGTGGGTTTCGAACCAGCATTCACTTAGTTTGGAGGTGGGGATGTTCACCACTGGGCTGCATTCCTTAACAAAGCGCGTACTGTGTATTGGAACTCTGCTGGTTGACGGCGATGTGGCATGTTGCGTTAATGCAGCACCATGCAAAAGAAGTTTAAGGTGGGTATAAAGAAAAGTTTATTTACCCTCAATTGCATGAATTAATTTCTGGTCTTTTTTTATAATAATAATAATAATAATATCTTTTGCTGGTAAGCAAGGTTACCAGCTGGGCGCAAGGCTGCTTACGCCGCACCCAAAAGAGAGAATAAAATTAAGTAAAAAACTGTTTAATAGGTCCGCCTTAGAAAATGGTCAAGTGGTAATTAGCGAATGATCCTCGGAAAGGCACTGACAGAGGTGGCAGATACGGCACATTCCAAAAGCGAGTTCCAGATCTTGACTACACAGAGAGCAAAAAAATGCCTCCGGCAGTCTATTCGCGGTTCGGCGATAGACGATCAGCAGGAGAGTGATCTCTAAGGTTAGTTACACGTTTTTTGAAATGACGTTGAACAGCCTCCAGGCAGTCAATGTCGTGTAGGAGATACGGTGACCATACAGGGCTTGTGTATTCGAGCAGAGGACGAACATAACTTAAACGCCCAAACTAAGGTAGAAAACTGAGACTTTACGAAACACTGCCTAACCTGGACCTGGCGACGGTAGGCCTGGGTCGAAATTTTGGAGCAATGTAATGAAAATTTTAGATTTACAGAAAATTAGATACCCAGGTCCTTCAAAAGTATCCAAGACTTAAAGATCGGATGACGCCAGAGTATACTTCAAATGTGGGTTTGCAGAGCCAATATGAAAAACACCACATTTTTCTCTGGACAGAGGGAGTTGCCACAGCTCCGACCATCATTGGATAAAGCTCACATCTGAATTTAAAAGGTAACCATCGTTGAAACAATGGATAGTTGAACAAATTTTAAGACCGTCCGCGAATTTAAAGCATGGCCTTGCATCATCAGCACAAAATGGCGACTAGTTATTCAGATATATCACAAAAAGTAACGGACCGAGGACGGATCCCTGTGGCACTCCGCTACCCACCCGAGCAAATTTGGAGCTGGAGGATTCAACCACCACAGGCTGCCTGCGACATGAGAGGAAGTCTGCAAGCCAAGCAAGTAAATTTCCACCAACTGACAGCAGCATTAGTTTGAGTGAACAACAGATTCGAAGGCTTTCACATAATCAAAATAGATGACATCGGTTGGGATGCCTAGTTCGGTCACAGAAGTCCAAAGGTCAAGATCTAAGAAAAGTTGCATCATTAAAGACCTGCCAGGCAGAAAACCAAACTGGTCACCACCGAGTAACTTCTGCTCCTCAAGAAATTTAAGTAAGGATTGACGGATAAGGGTTTCCATGATCTTGCATGGAACAACCGTAAGTACGGTTGGCCGATAGTTGGTAGGGTTTGAAGTATCACCCTTTTTATAAATCGGGATGATGTTAGCAGTTCTCCACATAGAAGGAATGGAATCCGTTAGCATGGACAGATTAAAGATGAAGGTTTACACAGGTGAAATTTCGTGGATGAGCTGCTTGTAAAAATATGCAGAGAAGCCGTCTGGACCAACTGCATGGCCGGGCTTAATGGAAGACAATACCTGAACCACCTGTTCATAAGATAACATTTGTACAATTCGCTGTTATTTTGGTGCCAGATATGCCACCTGGGTCAAAAATGCAGGGATCCACACTACAACCACTCTGACTCGCACAGTTAAATGGGGGGATAACGTTGTTATCTGTATCAACATTGGAGAGAAAAATTGAATTTAAAAGTTTGGCTTCGGCTGTATTAGAAGTTAGGTAAACACCATCAACCAGAAAAGGAGGTACGGTACGAGCCGATTGCATTTTAGTTTTGTAGAGACGAAACAAGCTAGACAGACTACCATCCCTAATGGCAGCAACATTGTTTTGGTTTCGCCAATCATTAATTGCAACTGCATAAGTAGTTTGCCTCTGTAAATATGCAAGTTTGGTTGAAGGGCTAGGAAATTCTTTGTAGGTCCTCCATGCTGTAAGTTTGGACCGATCAAGTTTTTTAATAGGAACAGGTAGGGAAGGGTTGAATAACCACTCATTGACTAAAAGCAGGGTCTACCTCTAAACGTCGCGACCAGGTCCAATAAAAGTTTGTGGAAAGCTATCCAGGCACTGTTAGCATTACTGAAGCCAAGATATTGAAGCCAATTAATACTGGACAATTTGTCCCTTAGAAAAGCAAAGGTAATTTTCCCCTGAATATGGATTTCAGGCTTCAACGAGGAACGTTCACAGTTGACAAAAAAACTCACCATTTCATGGTCGCTAGTGGCCAAATTTGGAAGAGGTTGGATTCCGTATATAAGACGATCGTTGTCCGAAAAAATAAGATCAAGTATATTGTTTCCCCATGTGGGGAATTCGACGAGCTGAACCATGCCCAGTGAGGAAATTAAAGTTAGAAAATCACAGTGGGGGCGGTCGGTAGCCGTGGAAGACGCCCAGTCAACAGATGACAAATTAAAATCATCCAGGGTGACATTTGAACAGCCAAGATCCATAGCAGTGGAGAGGAAATAACACAAGGAAATAATAGCCATGTCACAATGACTGTCTGGTAGATAGCCCAGAATAAAAATTAGGCACTGGTGAGGGAGACGGATGGACAATGCTTCAACACCGTCCCATGCTAGATTAGCTGTAGCATCAAGCTCTCCTTTAGAAGGCGCCATCACACCTCCACCCCTAGAACCCCGATCAAGCCTGGTCACAGAGTATCCGTGACCACTTATGATCATCGCATCAGTAGTTGAGTGATCAAGCCTCGTCTCAACCACGAAGATGATATCATATGCCCCAACTGCCAAAATAAACTGGAAAAAACCTAAATTTTGGGGAATACTGCAGGCATTAAGAAGAAGACAGGACAAAGAATAGGTGTCAGTAGTTGGAGGGGAAGGGTTGGTGGAACTAGCGGGCTGGGCGACACTTGAAAAAACTGCGAGAGGTAAGAGCATGGAAATATTTCCTGTTACATAGTCAAGTTTGGGGTCGGCGTATGTAACTTGATTATTTCATTTTGCAGCACATGTTTACCACGAGACGTGAGATGAATCCCATCCCGCGCTAAAAGTGTGTGGTCCAAACAGAGTTGTTTATCGATGGATACGAAGTTTACACACAAATCAATACACAAGTTCTTAATCAGTAGGTTAGTATGAACAATAATTTTGTCAGTCTCGCGATGGTCACGTAGGAGGCATGGGAAGATACCCACAACAGAAATCCTAGCATGTGGTGGTACATGCCTAATTAAACTTGCAATGTTGCCAATAAAGTGCGTTATCCTATTTGGAGGATCTGAGTCTAGGTTGTTGGAACCCGCGCATAGTACAAAGTCGGAGTCAGGGTGCGCATCCTGCAGCACAAGTGGGGTACTACTCAATATAGCTTGGACCGACGCCCTTGGCCAACACCACGTCGTGGATTCTGAGTGTGTGCTGCAACGCAAAGCACGGGCATGAGAATCACCAAGGTTGGTCACTGGTTTGGATAATATGGTCTGGGAAAAAGGTGTGGAAGGGTCGACGGTACCCTGCACCAAAACAGACGGCACAGAGGAACCATTGTGGTTGCGGTTGTGTTCATAACAAATTTCTTGTACTGAGTTGAGTTGAGAGTAGGTTGTAGAGGCTTAGAAACGGTAAAATTACTGCCACTCCCATTCTGAGGTTGAGGCGATGCACAATGGGGTCCAACACGGGACTTTTAGCAGGATGTCGGCTGCGCACAGTTACATTTGGTGGTACAGACTTGTCTGGATCAGAAAGCAAGCTACCGTGAAGTGGGTCAGATTTGTTATGGTCAGTACTGGAATAATGGGCCGCCACTGGAAAGTCGAGAAAAGAAGAAATTAAATTCAGCCTGCCACTGTGCTCTAGTGAAAAGGTATTGATGCATTTGACAGCCCTTGGGTTTGTCATGGTTGTACCTTCCGAATTTGTTGTTGGTGTTGGTGGACCTGTTAAAGTTGCGAAGTTTTTGAGAGATCCCTTAAAGAGGGAACGAACATTGCACAAAGTTCAGCCTTGAGGGTTGCAAGGCCTGTTTGAAGTTCTGCCATGACGATTTCGTGAAGTGAATGTATGTAGCTTTTTAGGTCAGAATATGAGACGTCTAATTTCAATAGCTTGCAATCGATAGCGCTTAGATCGATGTCCTTCTCGAGTCCAAAAGTGTCTAGCTTTTTAGGACAGAAGCCGACTTGTTCAACAGATGTCCGATGTGTTAGTTGTCGGTGGGACTATGGACCATAGCACTGGCACAGTCATCGACCACAAAACTATTAACCGGTGTAGAGTTCGTATCATAGAAGATGGTGTCCCTCCTATTTCTACCCTCATTGGTTGGCAGCAGAGGGGAGGCAGTCAAATCGGACACGGCTACCAAATCGACAAGCAGCCACCAACAATAAAATGGTAAAATGCAGAAGTCACAATGTTGAAAAACTAAAAGTAAATCCAAGTTGGCAGTTCACTGGTTCCGAAGTAAGTAAAAAGTAAAATGTAAAATGTAAAAGTAAAATCAAAAAATTAAAATGTAAAAAAACACAAGTTTGAGAAACTGCTGACAAATTTGCAATGTCACTTCACAGATTCCGTACAATGGCACACGTGGCACAAGCCAGTGTCGATCAAAAACGATAAAATGGTAAAAATGGAGCTAAAAAGTAGTTCTGTCTGACAAAGAAGATGCACCTCACCTTTAAATAAAAGAATTACAGGCTTGGATGACACGATGGACGAAATAACTTGCGTTTTCAGGCAACGATTACAAGCGGTACGATGTCGACCCGACCAGCGAATCTACGGAATCTTAGGGCAATTATTCCATTGTACCGTGAAACTACAACACCACTCTTCAATTTGCTCAAAAAAGATGCAAAATGGACTTGCGATGCGGCTTGCAGGGAAGCTGTGGATAAATTCAAGGATGCCCTATAATTGACTGTAAACTTATAGTAACAGGACCATGTTAATTCAGTACATTGAAGGTAAAGGTCAGTTTCCCATCGGTTTTGATGTAAAACGTTTATCTGTGAAAGAGACTAACTATTTAGCGAAGGAAATTAAACTAGCAGCAGTGATGTTTGGCATTAATAAACTTGGAGTAGTTATTGATAATTAAAATTTTTTTGTAAGAGTTCGCACATTCGGCACTGCAATGGATTAGAAAATTGCCACAGCCAACAGGAGAATAACGTGATGGGTGATGTTCTTCAATGCATGGATTTTACTGGTGGTCTACAGGAAAGGAAAAGAAAATGCAATCGTAGACTTTGTATCATGGATGAAAAGGATGACCATCGGGCAACTGTGGAAAAGTCAATCAAACAGGTTGAAATAAGGAACCGGTCATTGTGTCGTGAGAAGTCATGCCCAATGGCGTTCATCACTTAGTCGGCATGGGTGCGACTTTGCATATAATCAAGTGGTGCCGGTGCACCTTCTGGCTAGGGGGTTTTGGACGACCAGGATTGCCTGATGTATGGAAGTGTAGTTTGTCTTTATCTGATATCTGATATTTTAGTACCATATTGTAGTTAGGTTAGTCGTGGGTTTCGAACCATCATTCACTTACTTTGGAGGCAGGGATGCTGGCCACTAGGCTGCTACTGCTCGGTTTTTTTCAGGGTCCCCATGGAACCCTCACAAAGCTTGTTCTGTGTCTTCACACTCTGCTTTATGGCTGAGAAGTGGCATGTTGCTTTAATGAAACACCATGCAAGAAAGGGTTAAAGTGGGAGTTAAGAAAAGAGTTTTAACGGTCTGTTTCATGAATTAAATTCCTTTCCTTCGTTAAGTTCTGTATTGGTCTTGGGTTTCGAACCAGCATTCACTTAATTTGGAGGGAGTGATGCTGACCATTAGGCTGACACTGCTTGCTTTGCTCTGCGTAGGCAGGGACCCCTGACAAAGCTCGTGATGTGTCTTAGAACTCTGCTTTTTGACTGAAAAGTGACATGTTGCTTTAAATCAGCTCCATGTAAGAGAGGATCAAGGTGGAAGTAAACAAAAGTGTATTAACCCACTGTTGCACGAATTAATTTCTGGTACTTTTTTAAAGTACCGTATCAGTCGTGGGTTTTGAAACTGTATTCACTTGATTTAGAGGCAGCGATGCTGACGACAGGGCTGACACTGCTCGCTTTAATCGGGGTCCCTGGGTATCCCTCACAAAACTCGTGCTGGGTCTCAGGGCTACATTTTTTGACTAAATATTGGCGTGTTGCTTTGCACCTTGCAAGAGAGCATTAATTTGGGATTAAAGAAAAGTGTTTAGCCCTCTGTTGCTTTAATTAAATTCTTGGGAGTTTTTAAAGGATCGTATCGGTCGTGGGTTTCATACCAGTATTCAATTGATTTGGAAGCAGGGATGCTGACCACTGGGCTGACTCTGCTCACTTTGCTCGGGGTCCCTAGGGATCCCTCGTTAAGCTCGTGCTGTGTCTTAACACAATGTTTTTTGACCGAGACGTGACGTATTACATTAATGCGGCACCATGGAAGAGAGGGTTTAGGCGGGCGTAAAGCTGGGAGTAAAGTGTAAACCCTCTGTTGCATAAATTAATTTTTGGTGCTTTTTAAGTACCTTATGGTAGTCGGGTTAGTCGAAGGATTTAGGCCAGCATTCGCTTAGTTTGTAGGCAGGGTTGCTGGTCCCCTGGCTGCCACTGCTCGCTTTGCTTGGGCCTCATAAAGCTCGTGGTGCAGCTTGGGACTCTGTTGAATGATAAGTGGCGTGTTTCTTTAATGCAGCA
>JAHWFP010172013.1:0-19509 GCA_023313725.1 Lithobius niger
TGTAGACCTCATGGTAATTATTAGAAAATTAGTAGATGTACACACACAGATGAAACGTCACGATTATTGTACGCGCGCAATGCATCATTTAGTGACGGATCGTTAGTAAATAAAGTTCCATTATATTCAACAGAAAATCTCCTAGACGCCACATTTTAAAAAGGATTTTTAGCAAGGGAAAGACTAACGGTAAGGAAATAGACCTTTGGGGGCCGTACTTGATGTGGAGGATCGAGAAAAATGGCGCTGGGAGGTATATCCCTTTAAGGCGCTATGCAAGTTACCTGGCGGCGAACTGGGTAGCCGGTTCGAATCCGGGTCATGCCACTCCGACGAAACGTAATTGCATAAAGGTGGCTTACTGAACTACGTTCTTTTTAGGGTATGATTTTCGCTATTGGCTAATTTTCAATTTTCCTTAACTTACTGTAACGGCCAGAGATTTTACCGCGACGCTGAAATATTCGCTCCAATCGCTATGGACAATGTAGTGGTACAAATGATGACTTTGAACGTGTTTTCAATAAAGATTTTTACCGAGAGTTCCAGTGATGACAATAGCGCGTAAGCGTACAATTTAATAACGCTCAATAGAGGTATGGATTGTTCTACGATGTTTTCTGGTTAGTTTCACCCATTTCATTACATGAACTAGGCTACTTGTATGCGTCAAGTAACGAGAACCCGAGCTCCTGTGCTACATTCAGCCGTTTTTATACGGACAGTAAGCTAATATTTCGGTATTAAACCATGATTTTGCTGGTGGGTACAGGAAAATCGGATGTTCAAAAGTTAGCGCTGTTCGCCTTTTAAACATCCGAGCAATAATGAAGGACCTCTGGCTCATTAAAGATAAGTTAAACTGCAGTGGAGTCTTAGCATCACCACAGTTCCTGGACGCTACGACGGAAGTTTGTTTATGTTTTCTCACTGAAGTTTCGTTTATTTTCATTTATCTTTGCAGCTAACTGTATTTCCAGGATTGGTAGCCCGAATTGTGTCAGACTTGCAAATGGCGGACGGTAACGCTCAAATGCTCGCATAAGGTAAGTTTGTGTAGATCTAGTTAGTGTCATGATAGCTTAGTGCTTAACGCAGTTATGTAATGTGATGACCTGGATGCAATTTACGACGACGTGACACCTGAAATTGTTTACGTCAAGATAGCAACACAGTGGTCTTCAATGCAGTTCCCGGACACTATAACGATCGTTTGTTGATATCTATGGCTCAGTTTCGAAGTGCCCATCACCGCAGAGTATGAACAGACCATGTTCCATGGTGCAAAGTTATTGGGTAAGGTGGCCTAACCGTTAGAACTAGTTACTCATGTGTCAGACATCCCAGATTCGAGATAACCTCAGCCACCCCAGAGATTTTCCGGAATAGAAGGGTCTTGTGATGCCTCGTGCTCACGTAGATTATGGCATGTAAAAAAACCAAGGAATTTCCCATGGGAACTACCTAGCAAAATTGCCCCTCTCATCTTCTGGTCCCATGGCTTCAGATGCGAGGGCTTCAAACCTTCAAAGGCGTAAGGTGGTGACACCAGAGATTTTCGCGAGTTGGTTAAAAAAAATAATAACTTTACACGAATTGCATCACCAAACGGCTCTTCAAAGTTTTACTCTTAACCCTTTTTCCTTTAACGTGAGTGCACAATGTCACCCAAGGAAATTTTACGAGGTTGTACACCTCCACCTCAGGGGAAAAAAACACAACAACCTGTCGTTTATAAATGGGATTTTAAGACCAGGCGGCCATTTTGAGGACAGAGGGGACGGGGGAGGTCAAAGAGCAGGCCGTGGCCAATCGGTGACTCTCGAGGCCGTGACGAAATCGAGTTTTACGAGCAGCCATTGGTCACGCTCAGCAGTCGGCAGCCAATGGGAAAAGAGACTCGTCCCGCCTTCCCTGTCGATCGTTATTGTGTCTGGTGATGCCGTGTCCAATGGCGGCCATTGTAGAAAGACCTGGAATTGTAAGCAATAAACCACTCTTGTCTGTAAAAAGTAAACCAGGCACGCCCCAAATAGTTAAAAAAGTTTTATTTCGCTTTAAAAACGAAAAACGTTTTAACAACACAAAACAACAAGACTAAATCCAACAAAACAAGTCTAGAAAGGTAGCGAGAGTGTGAGTGCATTGTCTCCCTATTTGGCTAGGGTTAGAAAAAAATAAGTTAAAAAAGTGAAGTTTATGGCGAAATTCAATCCTTTTTTTTTAATTACAGATTTAAATAATGTACAGACAAATCGTGTAGGCCTACAACGTTTTTTGCTACTGTAACAAGTAGAGTTGATGGACTTAAGGGACATCTAGTGGATTTCCTCGAAAATTAGCCCTAAAAAAAAAAAGGTCTTTAACGAGAATCTAAACACCTTTGGTTATGGACAACTTCGCCGCTCGATGGCACTAAAAACTACAGCAGAAATGTGTAATGATTTCACTCGCGTTTTCAGTATCAGTGCCAGAACAAAATATGAATTAAAAAATGTGAATCATTTTTGTACATTCATGTGAATGTACAAAAAAGATCTAATCCACGAACTGTTCAAAAAATTCGATCATAGGTGGGACCACTCATTCTACATTTGCCAAGTAGCACTGCTTAAAATATGAACTCAATAAAATAAATAAGTTACACTTGCATGAGGTAAAGTTGAATCAGAACATTGATTTTATACCTTTTTAGGATGTATTTTGTACTAGAGCTGTTATTGGGAAAAAAAGGGGTGGGGGGAATCTTTTCATGTTTCTGGTGTAGTGTAACGCCATCTAACGACGAAAATTGCGAAACAAATCTGGGTTGGGTTCTCAGCGTGACGTGGGTTTTCCTTGAGCTTGGTCGTTGTAGCACAACACCATCTCACTGGTCGTTGTATAATACGATCTTATTGGCTCTCCTACAACACCATCTCATTGGCTGTTATACAACGCGATCTCATTGGTTGTTGCATTGTACCCAATGAGATTGCGTCGTTTGCTGCTTCTAACGTGAAACTCACGGTCGGCACAGAATTTGTTAAGTGAAGTTGTTTATTGGGTTTCGATAAATTAATTCGACTAGTCTGATCAAACTTGTGGCCCCTGTCTTTACAGTTGTTTGTTGAATTTAATTTTTAAATTAGAGATGAAGAAATTTTAATTTTGAATTTCTCCATAGTCGAAAATATCGTTCTATACTGATGCATTTTAGGATTGAAAATCGCCTGCAATCAAAAAGGATCTTTAATGAACTAGGGTCGGTAAACGTTTTGTTTTGTTCTTAGTTAAGAATTCGTTACACATGGTAATCTTAATTACCGTACTGCAAACTGCAGTTGCACATCGAAGCAGCTTTCCTGCATTCCATGGAAGACATTTGTGCAGAATGATTCGTGTGTCGCTTTGGCTTAAATGGTGCTCTAATTTCTGCGATGAATTAACATTCTGTAATTGTTCGTTATAATCCATTTCAACTGTGCGACTAATTTAGCTTGATATATTTTTTTTATGGAAGTACGTAAACCAATTTCTACTTTTCCAGTGAAAAAATTAGCAATTGATGCATTAATTTAAAAGATCGAACGAAAGTGTGCGCGGCCTATCTTGAGTTCGCTGCAGAACAAAGACAGATAATCGATTGTACGTTTTTGGTAGCAGAGTGCCTTGTTGATATCCAAAATGGTTGCAAAAACAATGGCGGCCTTCGATTAAAGTACTTCCAGGACTCAAGATACGCCGTGCACACAATACACTGTGTACCATAAATGCACTGTGTACAAAGTACTGCGTTGTGCTGTACTTTAAAGCTTTAACCTAAAGAAATTAAACAGGACGGACAGCCAAATGGGCTGATACAGGCCGTGTCAGTAGGGCTCAGCGAGAGGACATTGGCATTTGGTTTCAGAGGTCGTGGAATCAATTCCCCGCTCAGGCAGTCTGACATTTAAGTACAAAAGCAACGTAAATAGGTTTTCATCCGTAATTAATTAATTTAGTTACGTATGTCCCCGTGTCCTATTGTAATTATTTCTTCAAAAAACAGTGGTTAAATAAATTATTTCAAGAATCTTGAGACGTCCACCATCCTCAATGATGGGGAGTGTATCATAAAATCTTCAGTGCCCCTGACACAATTTATTTGTAAAATTAAATTTTGTTTTTAGATTACGAATCAAAATTTGTACTTTGTTGTGGAGCTGTCGCTACACTTTTGTAATATGTACTCATTCTGCATTAAAGATCCTTTTTGACCATGATGCAAGAAAAAAAGAAAAAGGAAAAAAGTGAAAATTTGGCAGGGGGTGATGGGCTAACGGGACACACCTCCCCTTCCCGCACCCTCCTGCCTCCAGTACGTATATATAACAGTTTTCTGTTGTCTCGTTTCCATGGTTACCGACCCAATCTTATTTCTTAAAGAAAACAGTGACCAGAGAAATACAAATGCCCGTGAAAAAGGAAGTGGCCATCTTTGACGATCTAGATTTTCCCCATTGCCGCTAAAAAAAAAGAAACATTTTATTTTACATTTTCTTACGTATTTGTTTGTCCTTTCTAGTATATGTACAATCTTAGTTTGATCAAAAGCATGTAATTTATTACTATGATGCATTTCGAAGCCAAAAAAAAAGAATTTTGAAACATTGCTAGCTTTTTAAAAACATTGTGCGAACTTTAGTTGCGATGCTAGAACTCTCTACGTGAAGGGTGACGATGCTTGCATGACGATAGTGGCGCCCGCTGGCTGGCGGGCGTTTTTAACTTTCAAGAGTCTTCTCCGCAAGGCCAACTTAGATAATAGCTGCGAGGAACGCAGCTTCAATCCCAGTTTGCCTTGCTTCTACGCCATCTGCAAACATGCTTGTGATCAAACACAAGGTAAAACGACAAATTCAAGATATTTCTGGTATAAAATTTGCTGGCAATGGGGTACAAACGGCGTCAAAATTATATTGGCCTAAGATTGAGTGTGCTAGTGTGGAAAGGGTCGGTCAACACTTGAGACCCACAATTCGTTGCATATTAATCAACACAAAGCAAGTTACTATACTACATCACATCACGATCTAAATTGTCTATTCAGTCTAAAAAAACAAAATGCTCTGTTTGTTCTTCATGGTTGAATGGTTTAAAGCGATTGCTTGAAAGAAATGCCCATATATCCACACGGATCACGTGACTGACGCGAAAACGAGGTTTTGTAGGAAGAACGTAGTAGGAAAAATGTCCCGGAAATGACATCACCGTCCATTTTGTCGCAAGTTCCAAGGCCTGAAGGATCCAGCCAATCAGGGTAGAGAACTACAGTGACGTCACACAAGATGGAATGAAGACTGGTCTATAAGTCTGTCTAGGTTGTATATATATCTATCTACAATGTCAGGTAAGGCAGTGAACTCTGTATGTGTGTTTATATTTACATGGTGTGGTGTTCAAATATAATGCAGAATTGAGGGTGGGAAGTTGTAGGCTAATATCAGTATTTGCATGCGTTCTAAATTTTATGCGAATTATGTGGTTGAACATTTCATACACTTCTTTAAAAATTCTTGGCTTATTTTGAAAAAAACGACTTGTTGACATAGTTTACTTTATATTATTTTAGATCCCAACCCCAACTTTTAAAAAAATTCAACTCTGGTTATGATCTTGACGTCTACGAGATGGTTAAAAGGGCGGGGGGATGGGGGGGGGGGGGGCTGTCGTGTTGCTGAAAGTGTATGAAGGGTACTTTAATGCGTACTCTTATAATTTCCTTATAGTTCACTGGTTTTCCGAATGTGATGGTTTGGACACCGTGAAGCGTTTTAAATCCATTTCTGAGACACCTGCGTCAACAATGGTTATTTATTTATTTATTTTTAAATTTAGAAACATAAGGGAATTGTCATTACGACTGATGTTGTTTTAAGACCAGTTACAGTTTCAAATTACAGCTTTTAAGACCAGTAAGACGAGTAAGAAAGTCAAATTCTAGGTTCGAATCACAGTCGGGGCAGATGAATTTTCTAATTTTTTGGAGGGTAAGGTGACAGCCTTCTTTGCGGATTTGAATAAAACGAACATTTAGTAACATATCCACAATTTTGTAGTACATTCTCACGGCTTGAGGATTCATGCAATTCATTCCCATAAAGCAATAAACGCATGCAAATCAAGATATATGCTGAATCATTGTAAAAACAATAAGGACTTGCTGCTAGGCAACAATTAGTAATGAGTGATGTGTTTTTGTGCAGAGGTGTTTGTATGTTTTTTTTTTTGGGAAGACACGGTTTTTTTCCCACAAGAACACTTCTGCTGAAACAGCACTAGTAACTATACACTTTTTAAAAAACACTTGTAATGTACGTACGCCATCACACATTTGGAGATCAAACACATTTGCACATTGGAATATTGTAATATTCCACAAAATGTCCGCTACGGGCTCACCTTCCTGGATCTCCACGGTACAAATCTAAAGCGCGGCAAATACTGGCCATTTCACCTGCTTGAAGTGTGGTTAGGGTAAAATTCTAGTTCGGGTCAAGCCCGTGGACAGGGACTGGACACTGCTGGAATTGGGGTCGACGTAGTCAAGTCCAGGGGACTGTCTGGCCGAATTGGGGATCCCGGCGCAGAATGTCCTTCGGAACCACATCCGCTGGCCCCTCTCATGCTATCCTCATCGTCCATACTGTTCGGACTAGGTGAACGGGAAGGTAGGATACCCCTTGGACCCGGAGGACTTTTCTTGACCGAGAGGTCAATAGGATCTTCTTGTTCTGGTGGGGTGCCATCTTGTAATTCTGGCGGTGGAGCAAGAAGAGTCACTACACGGCTAGGTGGCGTACTCTTGGAGGACGCGAAGAGATGGTCAAAGGGACCAGACAGTCCTCCGTGCCCGCCAGCACCGAGGAAAGGCAAATATGGACGGTAGGCACCGAGGTATTTTGGGTAGAGACTTCCTGCCGGCCCATTTAGGTATCCTGTTGGACCAAACAGGAACTTAGGTTGGTGCATCGGTGAGAGTGGAGATATAGGGGAAATCGGTAGTTGAGGCGGCGGAGGTAAAAATTCACGTTTTGTGCCTTGGTCCGAAGCGGACGACGCCGATGAAGGCGGGCTCGGGGAATCGTAAGCTGGACTGAAAGGGGATGGTAGTCCCCCTCCACAAGGTCCTCCGCGTCCCAACATGGTGCCTGGTCCTATGAGCATGTTCGTGGATCGGCCATGGTTCATGTGGTGATGATGATGAGAAGGGATGGGTGTTGGTGGGGATGCACTGTCGTCCCTGGAATCGGGACTCTCGCCTCCATTCATCTCGCCATCGCTCATCTTGGAGTGGCCGTGGTTCGGGGGACTGTCTCTCCCACCAGGGGTCATGCCGCCACACTCATCTGCTTCGTAACCGAGTTTCGGTCCTCCTGACATGGGAGGGAATCCATTGAGAGCTGCTTGATCTTGTAGGAGGCAGTGGATTTTGAACCAGTTAGAGCGTCGGCCATAGCGGGAACCTGAAACAGATTGCATATTTATTTACAATTCGTTTTCACACGTCAAAAATTATTATATTTATAATTTCTCCTACATGAATTTCCCATGTGAATAATTTCTCCCTCTATTGAATTTTGAGATAATTGAAATGAAAACTGAGTGACATTCACTCACTACGCTGCGCTATGAAATGTAATTTTTGGCATTTCTAGTATTTTTTTCAATAGGTTTTAGGGTAGGACATTTTGGACTTTTTTATACTTCTTTATTTGTGTTCTACAAAACAACGGTGCTTGGAATTAACATATTCAGTTTTTTTTAGAAATTTTACAGTAGTCTTTAAAGTATCATCAGGTTTCATTTGTTAAATTTTGAAAAGGAGACAATAAAAAAGGCTAAGATTATGACAATTTATAGTATTTTAGGATTACGTGTAGGCCAAAAACGCAGACTGATAAGAAAAAGTCAAACCACAGCGTCAACCTCTTCGTCACTTTTGTAGATGTACAAAACCGAAATTCTCACGCTAAGGAGATTGTTTGGAATACATTAAATACATTAAGGTTCAGGAATTATCAACGACGTTGTTGCAATAAATTCAAAGAAAATGTATAAATTTGCAATAATTCAAAGAAGTGCTGCTACTTTGAGTACTGGTTAAAACGTATACTAGCTTACCCGTCCTGTCAATATTCGTGATAAAAGATGCCAGACGACTGTAAACGAAGTCAGAGCTTCGTTACATCGTTGCGATGGCCAACCTATTCCCAAATTACTATTCTGCCTGCTTACTACATGCTTACTATGCTTGCTATACTTACCACTTTTGGACATTCCCACCATGAGGCATTTTCTCAACCGACAACTTTTGCAAGACGTTCGATTCTTTTTGTTTATGACGCATCGACCACTGTTCTTGCACTCCGACAGTGAAGACAAGTTGTTGTACGTGCGGCCGAAGAAGGACTAAAAATGAAAAGAAGAAAATTTGAAATTATCATCCAATGCACTATGATGAACCCATCAGGAAGGACAAAAATCATAAGTTATTTTTTAATCGGAATTTTTGTTCATGTTTTTGAAAAATATTCACTAAAACTAAAGGTTACATAAATGTTAGCTTCTTTCTTCATTGTATTTTGCTTATCGTAATTTACTTATGTAAAACAAAAATGCTTAAATAGGGCCCTGGTAAAATCTCTACCAATCGACTGTAGCATCATGGTTGTTTTGAAAAAAATTTTCCACACGTGGGGCACAACAAAATGACAAAAAGATTGAACCCTGCATGAAAATCCATGTTATCAAGAATTTATAGGGTTGGATAGGAGAATTTGTGACTTGAGACCCATTCTGAAACGTCTTGGATACAGTGGTATTAGTTCAGTCTTAGTTTATAGAGGGTGCCATGTGTTTTATGTAGGAATTTCCATTCAGTTTTCAGCCTAAAATTAAACTAAACTAAACGAAACTAGCTTGATTTTAATTATTATTTACCCTAGCTTAGTTGAAATTTAGTGTACTTTAGATTTGGGCTGAAAAATTAGTAAAAATTATCAGATGGAACACGTGGCGCCCTCTGAAAACTCGGACTGAACTAATGGGGACTGATCTAACGTGTTTCAGTAGGGACTTTTTAGAGTTACAAATTCTCCTCCAAACCCTATAAATTCTTGATGTTATGGATGTCATTTGTGTATGGCGTAATTCTGTGTCAGTTAAGCGCAATAAAGCCTAAAGTGCACGTGGAAAAAACACATAAACTCGACGTTTCGAGCTGAATCAAGTTAAGTCAAAAAAATTACAAAAAATAACAATGATAAAATAACAAAATCATTTTTTTTAATTATGTTCTTTTGGTAGGCAGAACTGTTGTTGTTTGATGCGCAACCAGCGCTAACCATAGCGCCAGAAGGATAGAGGGTCAATTTTGCTAGGTGAATCCCATAGGAAATTCCTAGGTTCTTTTATATGCCACAATCGACAAAAACATGAGACATCACATGACCCTTCTTTTACCGAAAATACCAGGGGTGGGGAGACCAGATTCGAACCCGAGACCTCTGGCTCATGAGACGTTCATGCTAACCATCAGGCCACCCTACCCAACCGGCAGGTAGAATTTACCGGGAGAGAAAAACAAACTCACAGGTGCTATGAAAAGCACATGTGGAAGTGATGAAGCTAGGCTTATGCCTGTTTACGTAAGTGATGGCATATCACTTCCACTTCGTCACTGCCACCCCTGCTTTCCACAGCACATGGGAGTTTGATTTGCGCTTCTTCTTCCGTATCTTCTAGCATTTCTGCCTATATGTATATGTATATATATATATATATATTTTTAATGGTTTTGTTATTATATCATTTTAATTTTTTTTTAATTTATTTTGCCTCTTGATAACGGCCTTCTTTAACTCGAAACGTCGAGATACGGTGTTTCTACGTGTGCACTTTGCGCTTTTATTGGGGTAAACTCCGTAGTTTTGTCATTTTATTTCTTTTACTATACAATTCCGCGAGCAGCGGACGTCATTATTTCAATATTTGTGGATTCACTGAATCCAATGGGTCAGTAATTGACATATGCGTGCATCGAATGCCCTTTTTTTTACGTTGTAAAAAAGTGAAAGTTTTCTCTTTACGGCAAGTGGTAAGCAAAGGGTTATGAGGGTCAATCGCTCACTCAAGTGAGAGTGGAGTGTGGGTGGTTTGTAAAACTTCCATCCATTACTCTATACATGGTCAGATGAGAGACGCTTGGGTTTAGGAGGAACCCACAAAAGTAGGGCAGGGAGAAGGAATCTCACCTGCCTATACAAAAAAAAACGTGCAAAAAAAACAGCCTAATTTTTTTTTGCTCATCGCTTTTGATTTGGCGATCAAATAGGAAGGGGGTGGCTGCCGGTCTGACTTCCCCCCCCCCCCCCCCGATTATCATCTCAGAAGTTCAGCGAGAGTCAGTGGCCCGAATTAAGAGTGAACTAGATAACGAGGGAGAGAGGGGGTGAGGGTTAGGGGGAGGGATGGATGGGGAGCATCATCACCCCTCCAACGACGTCCACTTTTTGATTATTTTGCAGGTGTTGCGTTAGAACTAATCGCTTGGGATGCCTCATTTCGGGTTTTATAGCTTGCGGGGAAGTTATCTCCTCCTTTCTCATCAGCCTCCCGTCATTCGGGCGTGGGGAGGGGGAAGGGGGAGGGCAGGGAAGTAGGGTCTCACGTGGTAAGTTAACTGAACTTGAAGCAAAATTGAAAGTTGTTAAGGGCAAACAAGCGATTTTGCGTTTGTATACTGAAGTAAAATGCCTTCGTAAGCTTAACAGGACGGAAAAGTTTAACCTGTTAAATTCTTAAAGACCGAAAACGATGATTTACTCTTGTTTATTACAGTTATAGGACTTTTTAACTCGCTTACAACAGTTTATACAATCCATTCAAAACCAAAACTGGTATCAGAGTAGCCGCCAAGTTTCCGAAAAGGGTCGGCCTTTGAAAGTAGTGATATCATTCAACCAGGACAGGCCATCAAGGTTAATCCTATTAGCCAAGTTAATCGCACCTATACTAATAGTTCGAAAGTTAAATGAAAACTAGAAGAACATTGCTACTCGCAGTAGCATTCTTCAAGTTTTCATTTAACTTTCGAACTATTAGTAGGTGCGATTTACTTGCTAGTAGGATTAACCTTGGTGGCCTTTTCCTGGTCGAATGATATCACTCTTTCAAAGGCCGAGCCTTTTTGAAAACCTGGCGGCTTCTCTTATATCAGTTTTAGTTTTGGGTGGATATCACAACTTTCATAGGACTGTGAAAGTACAAAAGGTCACACGGTCTGCACATCTACCTTTTTTCTTATTTATTCCAATCACAGGCCTTTTTAACTCTTGTTACATACAGCATTTTATACAATAAAAAGAAGAATTTAAGCTTTACCAAGTTTAGTACTATATCTTGCCACTAGACGTCGTTGTTAGCAAACTGCGTTAATGTAACTACAGTTTAAGTAACTCGTGTATTTTTCAGATATTATATTTTGGCTTTTTTTTTTTATTGAAGTGTTTGTTTTTTTTTTAGGGTAAAAATCAAAAATAATACACGCATACTATAAATCATTAAACACATTTTGTTAATAACGACACCTAGTGGCAAGAAATGGCATTAAAAGTGATTAAATCTTAAGTTCTTTCTTTTTATTGTATAAAATGTTGGATGCTGAGGAGTTTAGTTGTAATTTTTGTATTTACGAGTTCAATGGTTGACCTGAAAAGACCTATGATTGTAATAAATAAGTGGAATCGCCTCGTTTCCCTTTATATAACAGGACCGAAAGCCAAGTGGACTCGTTGAGTGATTAATGAATACAGAAAAACGATAAAAGTACACATTGCAGAGTTAATCACAGCAAAAGGTCAAACGCACATGAAAAAAAACTCGACGTTTTGAGCTAAATCAAGCTCATTTTGAAGAATCAATAGAAATAAAAACAAATTAAAAATAATAAAATAAGAAAATCATTTAAAAAAAAAAAAGTTCTTTTGGTAGGTGAAACTACCAGAACATAAGCCAAAAGCAGAGCACAAGTAGAAGTGACGAAGCTGGACTTGTGCCCCTTATGCAATGGCGCCCAACTCATCTAGGTGGCGAAAATTGGCGCCGGACTTGAAAATTGTTTTAAAACATCCGCGTAATCTTTGAATTTATTGAAATTTGGAAGAATATGGTTGTGGATTACTGGATTATGAAGTGCAAGGCAAACAGTTTCTAGATTTAGCCTATTACGGTATTGTGGAATTTGAAAAAGATTATTGGTTGCAGAAAGGTAGGGTCCACTACCGGTATTTCTGAATTGCTGAACAAGTGAAATGATCTGGTGAAGTTTAATTTATGCGACTTGAGTCGTTGGATCAATATTTGTTCAGTAGTTCTTATATAATTATGCTGTATTTGTTCAAGGCAGGGATCTGCGAATTGGTTAGGTATTCTGTTTTCAGTGATTAGCTGACTTAAAGGCGCATTGTCACCTTTTAACTCCTAGATGCAGCACCGTCGAATCTTCGAGCAATATAAAGAAAGCAGCGGTAAATTTAAAAAAGGAACAACACTGCGCTGCAGCGCCGCGAATTTTCATAACTAAAACGAGATCACGTGACCCACGTCAGCCTATTGAATGACGGAAAACCTGGAACGTGGATGCTGTGTTTAGAATATGGGCAACGCTTTCCAAATGGCGAACCGGCACCTTTAAAGTGGACTCGTTTAGTGATTAATGAATACAGATGCAAAAATCAACGAAAATAAGCAATTTATACACAGTAAGACATAACAGGATATTTTCATGTTTGGTATCATTTTATGCCACTAGAGGTCACCGTCAAGCAAATGTGTGAACTTAACGGCAGTTTAAATGCCGCTTGTTTTTTTTTTCTTATCTTTTTTAGCTGTAGCCTATATTTATGGACCTGGGATTCAACTTATGTCCTTTAGGAGAATAATTAACAATTAATTACAAATTAAACTAGGTTCATGCACATAAAAATGCCCCTGGACACTTTTTAAAATTCAAAAAACAGAAACCAGTGGAGTTTTAAAGACATACGGGGTCTACTAGCTACTTTTTTAAACATGATTTAAACAAACAGTCCTAATAAATTGACACGTTTTTTTGCAGCAGCCAATTTCCTGAAAAATAAAAATTAAAAATAATAAAAATAGCGCCTTACCTTACATCCTTCGCACGTGAAAGCCCCAAAATGGAATCCTGCTGCAGGTTCTCCACACACCTTGCACAGCTGATTCATCTGCAATAAACGCAGAGGAGGAGATGGATTAACCGGTGATGTCGGCATGGTAACCACAAATCTACAATACTACGCCATAACTTTCGCCCTCTCTCTCTCTCTCAACTTTCACTCTCTAGAAATTATTGTACAGATCAGTGCCAGCCATTCAGACCGTAGCATTCAGGCAGGTGCATCTAGAAGAACGGGAACGCGCTAAGTGACCCCGATAGTACGAAGGACAGTCCGCCACCAATCGGGTCAAAGCGCGCGCCAGCAAGCGGCCAAGGGTTTTTGGTGACCCCACGAACGCTCGCTCGTTCGCTCGCTAGCTAGATAGCTTTTGAGACAGGAATTACTAGCGCACGACATCCATATAACACGTCATCCACGTATAGAGAACAGTGGTGACTTCATTGCCTCTTAAAAAGTAAAATGAGTTTTGCCATTGAAACAAATGGAGGGAATTAGTCCATGTTTTCTCGCAAGAGTAGCCGGCATGTGTTTTTTTGGTGTTGTGTTTTGACTTTTTATTTGGAGCTGAGCGAGTGGAGCGTGCGATGGTCTTGTATTGTGTTAAGGTAGGGCGGGGAAGGGCGCACAGCTTAAGTGGTTTTGAAGGTTGGTCTGAAATAAAGTCAGGCAAATCGCAATTTTTAAGTTTGAATTTTGTTTGACACAAAAGGAGCAGCCGCACGAACAAGGGAAAAACAATGTCACAACAGCGAACAGTCGTTCATTAAAAATTGACAAGCGGCTGCAACGACTATTTAGTCGTAACCGGTCTTCTGTACACTTCCGTCACTTAACGAAAATGTTGAGGCACACAACTCTATCACACATTGCAATAGAGTTCTCTGTTATAGTATATATCTAAAAATAGTAACCATCAATTGCCGGTTAAAAATGTGTTAGCTTTTAGGTCTAGTTTTAGATTTTACGAGTAATTGTCAGCTGTTAGGCCTAATTTTTTTTACCTGTCGTTTTAATTTCGTAAGTAGCAGCTAACGGAGAATTTGGTTCGAAAGTAGGCCTATTTATCCATGCAACACGGTGTCGAGTCTATTTTAAATAAAGCTAATGCGTGTCGTTAACGAAATTCTTTTGTTTTTACAGTTGCGTGTCTTCCTGGAGGGTTAAATACGACGATCATTGAGTTACGTCGAGTAAGCCTGTTAGGAAGCAACCATGTTTTAATTTGCCGTGTTGTTTAACTAATTTTTTGTTGCTGAATTAGTTAATATTATGTAACCGTATTGTTTGTTTAATTTTTACTTCCACACGTAAGTTTTAAATATCCGACAACAGGGGTTTGATAGTTGTTTTTATTATTTTATGTATTTATTTATTTTTACGGAAGTTCTCGTTTCCTGGATTTAAGACCTAACAGGCAATAATTGTTATGCATTGCTTTTATCTTAGTAATAGAAAAAAAAAAACAACCTTAGAGCAGGAAAACCACGTAGCAATGAAAAAAAAACAGACGATGTCGTGCCTAACTAGCTGGGTGCAGAACTTTTCCCATCAACGCGAGAAATCTAACAATGCCTTCCATTATTATGAGTACAATCGACTGATACACTACCGTCGTGTATCATTGCTACCGTGCAAACATTATCGGTCGAGTGGAGTGTGGCATTGTTGGCTGGCTACAGGTTTTGTCTTTTCATGATTTTGGTGATTTAACCTTCGAACTATTACTCGGTGAGATTAGCTTGGCGAAGGTGCTTGGCGTTTGATATCACGACTTCACACGGCCGAAAAGCTTGGCGGGAATCCTTAACAAGTTTTGTTTTGGGGTAAATAGTTTTACACCATCAGCCTGCTATATAGAAAGACATGCCGTCGCCTAAACTGGAAAACCTCGTATTTTACATGATATTTGTTTTATGGTGTCAAAAGGTGGCTCTAGATGTCCTTCGTGTACTGCAGAACCTTAGTCAGCCTATCAGAAGACGCCAAAATGGTCACGTGTTAAAGGGACACCCAGCCTGACGTATAACATTCCGCCTACCTTATAACAGTTAGCGCTTATCGCCTTCCACGCAAACACGAACACCAAAGGTCAACTGAGATAGTGGCTGCGTTCTTCGGAGCGAAGAACGTAACTATACTGTCTCATTTGGCTTTGTGCCTAATAGACGAACCAGCATGAACATATTATTCGTGTCGTCACAAACCGGAATGATTCTCGTATTTTAACATCACAATTTATAATTTTCTAGGCCAGTGTCTTATAATTTTGCTTCGGCGATCTATTGGAATAATTAATTTTAATTTTTACCGCATTAGGCTTTTAGATTTTTGATCTCATGGTAATTATTAGCAATTTAGTACATGCAAGCACAGAGATGAAACGTCACGGTTATTGTAAGCGCGCAAAGCATCATATATACTTACGGGTCGTTCGTAAATAAAGTTCCATTATATTCAACAGAAAATCTCCTAGACACCACATTTTAAAAAGGATTTTTAGCAAGAGAAAGACTAACGGTAAGGAAATAGACCTTTGGGGCCGTACTTGACGTGGAGGATCGAGAAAAAATGGCGCTGGGAGGTATATCCCTTTAAAACCTCATAAATAATTGCCCAATAATTTGACACGCAAAACATCGTAACTGCAAATTCTGCCTTCAAAGCACATGGTGACTGCTCTCAAAATAATTCTTTTTGAGATCAAGAAAATTCAAATGAGAGCCTTTCAATTACTTTTAATAGTTTAAAGCATGCATTCCTCTACAAGCATTTAATTTTGCATGAACTTGAGTTAGTTATACCACATATATAGTTCCGAGGTATTGCCTTTCCACTGACGGCTTTTTTTTTGTTAGCGCAAAACGTCGTAATTGAAAAAGTCACGTTTTTTGCTGTTCCTGTAAAATTTCTAAAAAGTCACTTACGAGGTTCTGCAGTTTAGGTGACGATGCTTCTGTTCGTCGATACAGACTTCCAGAGCTGAATTGAATTGTTTAAAAGTTAACGGTGCAACAATCACTGCATGCACGATCGTTGTTGCATGCTTATCGCGTGTTAAACCACTGTAAATGGACATGAATTACTTGCAACAATTTTAACCCCTCCATAAAGTGCGCTCTTTTGTTGTTAAAAAAATCATACAAAACCTTTGCTATTTATAAATTTCACTTCATCGGAATGATTTGGTACAGTAAAGTTGCCTAAATTGAGTCCAACATTACGAGATATATATTTAAAGGTTTTTTTTTAATGGTAGTAAGTGAAGACCAGACAACAAAATAGGAGCAAAGTCAGCCTAATTTTAGAATCTTTGCGGAATATGGAGGTGGGAGATGTGATAGTAATTTAAAACCCCATTAAAGGAGCTACGTCATTTTAGAATTCACCAGTCTCTTTCGTGCTGCTTTAACGTAAATTGTCTGTTAACAAACCCTAGCAAAGCTATATACGGTCCACTCCCCTAAAATACTTTAATGGCTGTAACCAGGTTATTTCAACCAGGTTATTTAAATCATGGTTTTCCTGCACCAAAATTAACTAAAAGTTTCAGTACATAAAGCAAACTAAATAATCTATAAACTAAATTCCTGAACAAATGAGAATAACAGCATTGCGTTGATGCTAGACCGAGCCCGGATATATGATCGCATAAACGCCGAATTTTTCGCGATGTAGTTAGGCCTAAACAACCCCCCCCCTCTTCCAACCTGTACAGAAATACGATTCTAATTACAACTTCATTACGGCCCACCCCCTTTTTTATAATCGAATTAATTTTAACAGCCCATGAGCGTTTGTGTAATAGGCGATTTGCGTAAATAAATAATATCTCGGCTGATTTGCGCACCATCAGCTTTATTTTCTCCCTTTTTCTTAAAATATGCAAATTTAATAAGTTAATGTAGTCAAGAGAGCGAGGGTGGAGAAAGGTTCTTTCTGACCCAACGAACGCTTTAATAAAAGATGAATTAAGTAGCGCGCGACCAAACCCTCTCTCAAGCGTGAGATGGTGACTTCACGCTGAATTATGAAAGTGAGAGTTTGCCATTGAATTAAAGCGGTCACGTGTTACACTGGAAATTAGCACACATCGTTAATTAGCGTGATTGTGGATTTTTATGTGCCGAGCTTAAAGGGGCATTCGGATGACACACACTTGTATATACGATGACAGGCCTACAAAAGCAATGTTGCCAGATTGGAGGTTTTACCCCAGCCCATATCTACAGGGTTTGATTGCCGTTGGGGGTGTAAAATATTTGAGGAGAAAAACTAGGGTGAGAAAAGAATTTGGGGTAATTCTAGGGTGGCGGAATTAATTTGTTTTGCTTCCGTGTCACCCTAGTATCATTCATTAGTTATTACTCTAAACTAAGGAATTCTTAATAAGTGAACGTCTTACTAAATGTAGGCGTATGTCACAAGTGTAGCAATAATAAAACTTATGATTTTGTCACTTGTTACAAATTGTGTTCTATCGACTTTCTTTTGAGTAAAAAACTGTACGTTTTGTTTCGTTAGCAGTACACGTCTCAGGGGTTAACTTGGTGAAACACCTTGGCGTTTGGCATCAAGACTTCAAACGGCGGAAGAGCTTGGCGGGAATCCTTAACAAGTTTGTACAGCTCATTGTATCGTGTTAGCCAGTGACGGTTCAATTTTTTTTTCTTGGAAGCACTGAGTAATATTTTCGTAGGCAGAATATCTTGGGAGTTTTGCGGAACTAACACAATTTCAGGAATTTAAATATCTTAAAACACGTGCCATACTACACACAAATGAAGTAGTACACAATACAACCCGGATATAACGAAACATAACTCTCCCTTTCTCTTTAATAATACCAAATAATAATAATAATATCACGTCGACACCAATATATTCTTATTCTGTAGTGCGTACACCTATTTATATAAATACTCTATAACTGGAGAAACCTATATTTGCCAAGTAGATTGCAGACAATACCTCACATTCGGGCGATGAGGCGTATCTCCCACAAGAATGAGGATAATGCCTAGTAATGCTTGAGTGATTTGCTCGTTTAGCAACTTGACGTTTAGAAAGAAAAGAAAAAAAAGCGTTGATCTCATTTTTTTCTTTTCAATCGATTGTTTTGTAGTAATGATAATAACATTCGTTCGATGTAATGATTGAGTGGAAAATGGGAGCGTCTTTTAATTGTTTCAACACTTTCACTTGTTGACTCATTTGTTATTGGATTACTCATTTTAAATGGTAATTTAGACTGATGTAACTTGCCAACAGCGCCATTCAAATGGTTGCAGTTCAAAAAAAATTATGAAGGCTTTTTTTAAAAGGTAATCAATTGACGACACAATACAGCCCATCAGGTAATCTTTTTGCCTTAGGAACTGATCATTATTTGTCGCGGGGTGGGGGTCATACAGTTTTTGGCCCGTCCAGGGGGGGGGGGGGGAAGGAACAAAAAAAAAAAATAAACAAACAAGGGAAAAAAAAAAAATTGTTTATCTCCAAAATGGCACTTTCAGTGTTCAAAATGTTCATAAACTCCTCAGCTACTTGGGCAGTGGGGGGGGGGGGGAGTGGAGCGCCACCCCGCCCCCAGATGATACGAGGGTTCGCCAGGTTATGTAGCTATCAGTATCAGATTATTACTACCTATAGCGCAGTGGCATATGCCGCCATATTGGCACCAGTATGGGTTTTGGAGGGCATAACTACAAGGTACACTACATAAAAATGGAGGGAAAAACAACGGAAGAGCGGATTTCTTAGGCTTAAAATGACGTTGTTTTCTCCAACAACAAAAATCGCGCGTTTTAGGTCTAAGAGCATTCACTTAACAGCATCGGCTTCAGTATGACACCCTTCTGTTTCTCTCTGCAGTGCCCCTTGCAGCTAACCCATTAAGGCTCCAGCATAGAGTTATATACAATAATACTACGTCGTATCACTGCTCTATACTACCTATACTAGTGTAATTTTTTCAATAAACCTTCTAAAAAAGTGTTGCCTACTGGTCAGGTGCTGACTACGTTAGGTGCAGTACGGTATATATAATCAAACAGTACGTTAATCACACTCATTGTATGAAACGGGACACAAGGTGGGTTTAAGGAACATCGGTGCTTTATACAACATTTTTAACTCAACCTTGTCCTATCGTTAAAAACGAGGCCCGTTTTCCTTGCAACTACTGGTAACTTGTTTTTTGACTACAGGTAATCATCCGCAAACAGTCTCAACAGGCTTACCAAAGGCGAATTTTTTTAGGGGGGGGGGATGGGGTCACATTATT
>JAHWFP010172014.1:197-10375 GCA_023313725.1 Lithobius niger
CTCCTTTGAAGTCGACTACGCCGACGATGGGAATGTTTCCCGTTGAAGTAGTTTTAGACTTCACAGAGGGATGACGACGAATTCTGACTGCATGGCAATCAAGTTTTAAAAATTTCGGAATCAAAAAGGAATAGATTTTTCTTCAGAACTTTCCATTCAAAGGGGTAGAATGCATAAATCTGCTAAAACTTACAGGTAACGAAAGTAGCTTGTCTTTGCCTTTCATCTTTTTAGCATTTCAGCCACCGTTTTCCGCCTCTTTTGAGAGGAGAAATTGTGGTTTTCGGCTTTTTATTCCTTTAAAATTATTCTGTTATGCTTTTTAACATGAGATGACTTAGTGGCCTTGCCACGTTTTTAAATTTTAATTCATAAACCTGATGGGAAAATTGATTATTTACGTAACGTTGTTCGTCTTGTATTCAGTAGCACTGCTTTGTTTTCTTTTATAAACAGTCATATCCATTCTTATTTTTGCATCATATAATCTCTAAGCTCACGTAAGAACGTCATGAGGGTAAGATTTAGCAAGACTAGTTTTCCCTTGGGTGACCCAGTTTAACGGTGGGGACCGTAGTTTTACGGTGTAAAGAACTGGCAAACAACTTCATTTTCATTTCATTTATTTCATTTTTCATTAAGTGTACCAGTACAACCAGCCACTTCGCCACACATTACAGAGAAGTTAAACAAACGCAAAATCTAGTTATAATATAAAAGTGAATCAGTATGTGGTTGTATCTAGATTTCATTGAACGTAACTGCCTGCGAAAATTTGAAAACTCCGGGCAGGAGTACAGTCATCACCCAATTGACGCGCTAAGTCTCGTGAAGATGGAAACGGTGACGAACACCATCAAGATGGTGACATTCCACAAGCAGATGATGGACCGTAAGTGGCTGGTGACAATAATAGCACTCTCAGAAGGGAATTCTCCCTCAAAAGGAAACAATGTATTATGTTGGCGTCACCAATCCGTAAACGGGCCAACACCACCTCTTCTCAGCGACTGCGGCGACAATACGAATGCCAAACTTGGACAGTGCTTTTAAAGCTTGCAACTTATTTCCGTCTTGTGCGTCCCACAAGGCTTGCCAAGCAGCATGCAACCACAGACGAAGAGTTCGAGAGGTGTCTGAGGGAACAAGACTGAGATCCCGTTCGAGATGACCAAAAGGGCCCTTATCGCAGTGGCATCAGCGTGTTCATTCCCAGCTATCCCAATACTGCCTGGGATTGAGCAGAAAATCACAGTCTTACGCTGGCCAGGTAAGCAGGAAAGCAGAGTTTGAATTCGCTTGGGGTTAGCATTGGGTCGAGACAATATCCAAAATATGTATAATCGATGCCATAGCTTCTGAAGGAGGCAGGTAGTCTCTTATACTACCCCGTGTGGCGCAGACTTTCTCAGGGTACTCTTTCCAGAATCACATCAACTTCTTCAGGCAACTAAGCCGAGATATGGCGTAATAATCCCTATTATTTGAAAATAATTCAGTCAATATGTGGTTGTGAAGGTAATGGATGAAAATTTCCGCCCCTGACAGCAGGTAAAAAACCGCAAAGTCAAGGAAAGAGGACACAATTTTAATTTTCGAAGGGTAAATCCCCTCTTGGTCACAAATAAAAGTGCAGCACAAAGATTTAAAAAAGGCAACATTGTTACTGACTACCTACGATGCAAGATGGTGGCTCGTAGGTAGCCAGTAACAGTATTGCCTTTTTTAAACTCATAGTGTTGCACTTTTATTTGTCACCAAGAGGGGAATTACCCTTCAGAAATTAAAATTTTGTCCCGTTTCCGTGACCTTGTGGTTTTCTTTACCTCCTGTCAGGGGCGAAAATTTTCATCCATTCCCCATTATTCGAAAATTCAGTGACGAAAGGATGATTGTAGTTCAGTTTACGATCAACGAGCAACGGCTGTAACACAACACGAAACTTCCGAGTAAAACTTCAAAAAACCCGTCGATGCGAACTTTGCTCGCTTTGAAATGCACTCTGCAATTTTTTTTTTCCTTTCGGTTTTGTCTTCCTCCTCCTCTGGTGCCTCAGTGTTAAAAGATTTAGGAGGCCAAGTATTAGGTGGCGAGGGCGCATTCATTAGGGAATTGAAGCTGCAGGGGAGCTCGTGTCGATTTACAAACCGAAGCGCTAACCTAATAAGCTGAAGCTGGTTTGCTGAGGCGATGTCATTGGCAATGCTCTGCGTGCGCGTGGCGCTGCCTACCTTCCCGCCAAGCCTTGCTGAACGCCTTCGTTTGCATCGCAGCAGCGAATTCGGGACCGTGTCTCGCCCAAGGAAAGACAGAACGCCTCTCGCACTTACCAATACACCAATCTAAAAGTTTAGAAGGGGACGTGTCCCTGTGGGGGAAAATGGACACAGTTTCTTCAACTTTTTGGTTCAAGACCAAACCTTGTGACCTCAAGCGTCTTGTGAAGACTGCTAATTTAAAATGAAGATGCACCATTTATTAGAAAACGTAGCTGGCTGTAAGCATGATTTAAGATTTTAAGAAATATTTCATTGCCTGATTTTATGAAGAGCATGTAACATGGAGAGGGCACTCTTTTATTCATTGTCATAGCAGTGAATAAAAATAAACATCTTTCCGTGATGAATTGGGGCAATGAGTTGTCATCATGCCATGATCAGTGTTCATGATGGTGCTTTTTCATGATTATAATTCGTGATGGTTATCATTATAAATCGTGATTGTGCGTCATAATAAATCTTAATGGTGGATCATGATAAATCATGACTGTCATTCATGACATATCATATCATATGGATCATAAATGACAGTAATGATTTACCATATCCACCATGATGATTTATTGAAACCGTGCTATTTTATTGAGCAAAAAAGATAAAGTAATTAATTCTCCCATGAAAAGCAGTCATACATTTCGAAATATTGACAAGAAAATTAAACACTTATTAACACTCCCCCCCCCCGCCCCCTCCCCCCACCACCACCCAAAAAAAGCAGCTGGCGACTGTAAATCACAAATCATAGCGTAAACTTACATCGGCCTTCCGAAAACATCAACTGAAATGATGTATACGGAATATATATGAAATTTCATCCCTTAAAATTAAAACTTACACTATTTCCCGCCATCACCCCCCACCCACCCTCGAAATCGAAGTACACCCACAACACCCCTAACTTCTCACACAGTTAGCACATACTGTTTGAAGGAATACGTTACTGCTGAAGTGCCCATACAATGTGTCCGCAGTTACTAAAGTTGAAAAACCTAACCTTTTCTTGTAAATGCTTAAAAACTTCGCTGTCGTCCAAATTCACAACAACGTTCTTTTTTTTTTTCATGTTTAACCCATCAAAGACATACTACTACCGTCAAATTACATCAGAGAATGACACAGACGCGAAGAACCCACTGTTCAGAAAGCACATTATGCCAATTAAAGAAAGACGACAGATTCCGTAAAATGACAGAACTAAAAAAAAAAAAAAAGAAGAAAAGGTGAACCTAGGGTGAAACACGTACTTCTTACACAATGAAGATTCCGCGACGCGCTACAAGATCATAGATATCAGTCCACTGACTTTTTAAAAATTGCGTTTCTCCTTGACGTAGTTCTCGCGGATTGGCCGTGTAAGGGATATCGCCCATCGCCGGATAAATGCGATACAGTTCGCCTGGGGTGGTATAAGATATTGCTTACTGCTAATTTTCTTTTCCTGTGGCTTCTTCATAATGGGCAAGAAACGCACTATTTTCGTGCATCCCACGCGGTAGCTTTCGTAAAATTTACATAGGGGGTTAGCGACTGTACCAAACCGCCTCACACGAGGGAAAAACTGGAAAACGAATGCGTTTGCAACATTTGCGTACGTTTGGACTAATTTTGCAGAACTAAGTCATGCAGGAAAGGTAGAATGGAGGTAGGCCCCCGCTCTAATAACAGCCACAGAATTTTGTAATCGTTTAATTTTTAAGTTTTTTATTTTGTTTCTTTTTTGCATACTTACTACTTTTTAGTTAAAAGGATATTTAGTTAAAGGATATTTTAGTTAAAAAGATACACGTACTTAATGAGTGTGTTTAAGTACGGGTATTTTTATCATCGAGTTTTGCATACAAGTTTTATAAGAAAAAATAGGAAACCTTTGAATAAAGACACTTTAGATAAATGTACAAAATATCTCCAGAGTTGAAATCTGCAGTAGAGTTTGTAGGTCTACAGTAATACAGATAAAATTATTATTTTCTAAACTAGCACGTAAAATATTTCAACTTTCAGCCATTTAAATTTACATTTAATTACAAGAATTTTACGTAATAGAAGGAAATCTTTGAATAAAGACATTCTTTAGATAAAATCCACGGGAAGAAAGTGTACAAAATACCTCCAGAGTTGAAAGCTGCAGTTTACTTTGTAGGCAGATTAAATTATTATTTTCTAACCTAAAACGTAATATTTCAAGCTTTAGCTATATGTATTTATAATTATATTTATATTTTTTTGACAAGAATTATAATTAATATAATGTGGTTTTGGCGTTTGCATAGTATTGTATTTCGTCAGCAGAGGGTGGAAACACTTTCACTTCCGGTATGACTGTCGTATCTTTGCCCTTTCGGTCATTTCTTTCATAAAACAAATAGCGTTAATACCAATGCATCCATAATGGTTTACTCTGCTTGATTCCCAACTTGTATGCGTGTTTATTGAGTTAGCACCATACTTTGTCAAAAATATACGTGTTATTTGTGTTCCTACGGAAGCTTATAGGTATTTTGTAAGTCACTTAGGAATGATATTCTGTAAAGCATGCTCAGCTGACCCTGCCTCGAAAGAACTGGCTGAAGTCAACTACGAGTGGTCGTTGAGAATATGAAATCCATACTTCACTTCAATCCGTGCTAAGTGGGGTCGTACTTGGAACTGAGTCGTGAATCAGCATTCGGATTACGGGCCTGCGTGTTTCACGGACTATGTAATTTAGGAATATACTTAGCTAACCTCAATAACGAGATCTTTCACCTTGAAACCGTCGGCCTTAATACATGTGGTGTTGATGACGTAGGCGTATAGGTGTGCGCTGTGAGAGAAATTAGCGGCGGTCGGCGTGCGAGCCTGTTTTCAACTTCGGTGAAGGGATGGAGAAGGGGGTCGGTCAGAGGCTAGCATGAGAGATTGCTTGGCACCGTTCGGTGTTATGATGTCATGGGTAAAGAACTTTGATCTGCAGAATAGTTAATGTATTCCCTTGGCTCATTTATATTACTGTAATTAAAATGATTTGGCTCACAATTTTTATTTCCCTTGCAGAAAAATATGAATATATCGTCATTTTAAGACTTAGTAGTCATGTTTTTGACTACAGCTGGGTTCGATCACACTAGAGAGTTTTCCCCACTAGAGAGACGGTAACAACCTCAATGCGGCCTTTAATAAATGAAACCTAGGCTAACGTTGGTAGTAAATTCACCTTCAAGATTCATTTGCACCTATTAGTTAAACTCACTAACTAATATTCCAACAATTAGTTACTTAATATATTAATCACTACTAACGAAGATATGGTTAAGTAAAATCCCGCACCAAAGCAGAACTGGAGATCATGGACTGTACTGCAGCCCATGTAGAATGCTTTCCCTCTCTTATTGGGGGAAAAAACAGTCACGAAAGTAGACTAGCAGTAACCTGAAGGGTCAAGTGGACACTGCCAAGTTAACCATCGATGTTGGAACTAAGTCCACCTTTAACATTTATTTACCTACGTTGAGAGAAAGATTTAGTCACTAAAAGTTAACCGCAGTTATCACAACAAACGCAATAAATCGTCAGGAATACTTGCTGGAGGCATAGAACGATCATAGTGTTCTTCCATTACACTTTGACTTCGTCAACCACCGAGTCTGCATACACGATACAGAAGATGTATTTCTTCATTGCGGTACTCATTCCCGCATATGAATGAAGAGACAGTTAAAGTACTTTTAGGTAACACCGCAAGGCGCACTGTTTTATTCAAAACATCAGTTGCTGTTGGAGTAGAGACGGCATGATATGATGGCTTAACAGTCAAAAGAACTGGTCGACCAGGTATTTTCTTAGCATGCTCTGCTGGGGCATGGAGTTAACGCTTAAGAGCTGCAACTGGGTCGACTTTAGGGATAACTAGTATACTTTACTTTAGGGATAGAGGCAGGTCTGAAAGTTATAGTGAAACCACCCTTATCATATTCAGTTTTCGTGCCCCAGACTGTCGTACGGATCGATCCATCTTTACGGAATGTAAGATGGTCACGCGACCAAAAAAACAGGGAGTAACTTATTGTTAGCTCTCCACTCTTGACCCCCGAGGGGAGAGGCCAGACGAACGCATCATTCCAACGAAGGCAATAACAGTAACAACTTTGAGGCGGAATTCTTCAATGGATAAGTGTTTGTTTGTAGGCCATGACCTAAATAGTTGACAAAAGGGTTCCGTCGGCTTGGACTCATGTGGGGGCATGAAGCACTGGTTCCTGTTTTCAGTAAAGCAGCCCTCAGGCGACCAATTAATGGGTGTTTTTTGAACAGGAGGAAACTCTTTTGCCTGACAAAGATGCGATAAAGCCACCATAGCACTCTTTAGAGATATATAATGGGGTCGATTCGTCCCTGCAGTTAAATAAGAAAGGAAGTTACCTACGTGAGCAAGTATGGATGGAGGAAACGAAATTGTTTAAAAGCACAAAATACATTGAAACCGTTTTATGCAATGATTGTAGAGGCCTATTCTGCAAAGAGCTGTGTGCAAAGCATTGTCCGAGGAAAACACTACATTTAAACCTGCCTCCCGCCAAAGAATTTTGATGGCGTACATTTTCCACAACGGATTTCCCAGTGGTTTGGGAAGCTGGTTGAGTGTTGGCCAAAACAGCACGTCTCATGTTCGGTACTTGTAGAGGCGGGGCAATACAAATATCCAGCTTTGTTTTGAACTAAGGTTGAGCGGGGTCACCAAGTTGCAGTTGCGCTGTTGACACTACACATTGTAAAACATGGGATCAACCTGAATGAAGGAATCACAAAATTGTGATGCAATGTCCAGTCTTCTTGAGTTAGTGTGTTCACATCGCTGATCAGCAACTCTAGAGAAGCGTTACTTGAGTAATGGGAGTTGTATGGGAGGCCAAACGCGGGTTCAGTTTCCCCTCGTGTTGCTCTGGAAGACGACTCAGAAAATCTTCTTCCGTGTTCAGACGACCTGCAACGTGATGACAGATCAAGGATACGTTCATTTCTAACGTTTCGGCCCATACTGCTATTGCAATTTCCGTCAGTTCGAGTGGTGGACTGCCCACATGATTGAGATAAGCTACAGTCGTAATAAGTGTCCCTGAGAATTTAAAATCACTTCCCTTGTAGTCATTTGTGAAACAATTTCACAGTCATTAGCACTGCCAGAAACTCGTGATGCAGTGATAGGTGACTCATTCTCAGATTTTAAAACCCCAGTGCTTTCGGTCTCTGAGCCCCATCTGATGGAAAAGGAGACTGTGGAATGTTGTGAAGTTGTACTGTGGATTGTTGTGGAACGGGCGAGCAGCCGTCCCAAGTAGAAAGGGCATTGATCCACCACAGTAGGTCTGTACATACTGTGCTTGGGCAGCAGAGTTCGTCTTCCCCTGACGTTTTCATTTTCAGGTGGGCGTATAAGTTGCGAAGTTTTAATTTGCTGGCATTATGGCTTGGGCCACCGCTATGTATTCTCCTGATAAACACCCTAAAATATGAACAATGACAGTCTCTTTGTTGAGAGCTCGGCGAATATGACGGCTGATTTTTTGGTTCTTGCATGCTGGAACGAGTGCAGCTTTCCTTTTGCGATTCAACAAAACCAATATATTGGACTGTTTGGCTCGGCACGAGCAATAATTTATCTAGGTTGATTTGCCATCCTAAAGAACCCAGAGTGTTAAGTAGCACAGATTTATAGTTAAGAATTAATTCATGGCAAGCAGCTAATGCAAAACCAGCCACGTATGCACTAGTCTTTAAATCTTGTTCACGATACAGCTCCAATAACTAGGCGTAAAGTCTGTACAATCAAATATGGGCTTACAGATAAGCCGAATGGCAAACATTGTGCCAACATATACCTAAATATTGTTGATCCGTCAGGAATGTGAAAGAAACTGTCCTCTAAATCAACGGTTATTCATTTGTCATTAGCACTAACAATGCTACTGAGAGTCGTAATATCGTCATAACGAGATTTAGGAAAAGGAAGACACTATCTATAAACTTAATGCAAATGCAAACCTATTTACGTTGCCTTTTGGACTTACATGTCAGACTGCCTGAGCGGGGAATCGAACCCAGGACCTTTGATTTCACTGGTTGTTAAATGACAGTCAAATCATGGTTTTGGTGACGATTCGTTTAAAGTTTTGAATGAAACACAACAGGGAAGCCTTCGTTAATCCAATTTAGTACATAATAATATGGAAACGCAACTTCCCACGCAGAAAGATGAGCACGAAGTGACGACATCAGTCTTCGTTCGACTGTTGTGGTGGCTGCTGGCTACTGGGAAATGGTCGATACACTAATGAATTGAAAGAGTCGCGTTGTTGAAAACTTCCTCGGCCTCTTAAGTTACTACCACCCCTCGAGTGGCAGTGTTGGTTTTGGTGTTGAGCTGCGGTGATTGTTGCAGCACGTTGGAGATTTCCCAAATCAAGTGGAGGAAGTCGTGTAGTGTTTCTTGCTAATGAGCTAATGGCTACACTGAACTGTCCTTGGACCATTAACGCAGTGTTCTAAACCTGTAAGTAGCGGATTTGAGCAACATCTGTTATGAAAAGTTGTTCGTAAAGTTCGTTTCCTGTAGCCAATTGCGACAGAAGTCGCAACGTTGTTTTTGCGTATTTTGCACAACGATAAGACAAGGCTTGATCAAGGCTTGAATCTGATACACGAAGTTCGGCTGGAGCTTCACTTGTTGTACACTATCCTTCACTGACTGGAATTCACCTGGCAGGTCGTCAGGTTCAGAATACCCGGCTGCACCAATGACTGCTGCAGGAGTATTGATGGGACCGGGTGACCAACAGAGCCGGATTAACAATTAGGCAAATGAAACAGCTATACCTCCGGCCCCAGCTCTAGGGGCCCCCACGACTTACATTTCAGTCTTCTGTACAGCAGTACCGGCTGAGAAGACTATTGCAACGACTTTGTCCGTCCATCCATTGCTTTTTTCAACTTCGCAACGGCACCGAACAGAGACGACCAGGGTTTACACAGTTAAATACAGTGCCAAAAGTTAGATAAATAACATGGCAAATTAAAACATCGTTATTTCTTTATAGCTAACAGACTTCTTCGACGTAACTTAATTAAATAATAACATTTGATCGTCGAATTAAAATCCTAAGGATAACACGCAGCCCTAAAAACATTTTAAAGCTTCGTTTAAAATGGTCTCGTCGTGTTGTTGTATGAATGAATAGGCTTATACCGTCGAACGAAATTCTCCATTAGACCTATCTGCTACGTACGAAATTAAAACTGCAGTTAAGAACAATTAAGCCTGAAAAATGAAAATTAGACCTAAAATCACGTTACCATGGCAACGTCAACTTGCTGCTAGTAGCTGCTGGCTTCATCAACAGCGTCTCTCCCGTCACTTCCATACTACCACTGATGTATATAGGCTACGTTACGCGTTACGTTGTAACACTGTAATTTTGTGCCGGAGGCGCATCGTGTTGCAAAAATAGGCTTATTATACAATCCAAATCTCCGTTATCTGCAACGTACGAAATTAAAGCTGCACGTAAAAATTAGACCTAAAAGCTGACAATATACACCTAAAATGTAGAATAACCTTAAACATAGTCACGTAGACGACAGCTTGGAACCAACAGGGTTAACATTATCCTGTAACAAGGAGAGAGTTTGTTTTTTTACAGCCAAGGCCCACTGTCGTAGTCATCCGTGTTTTGTTTCTTGGCTGCAAGCCAGTTATCAAGTGGACCAGGTGGTTAGGGTCGGACCACTGAAAGAATGACTCAGCGCATGTCGAATATAGCCCGTTTTTGCCTGTAGGATAGGTGTACCTTGCCGACAAGAGAGTTCAATCGAGCTCAAAACATGGCGGCGAATTCAACTTCGTTAAGGAAGCGCGGTAAAAACATA
>JAHWFP010172016.1:9289-35475 GCA_023313725.1 Lithobius niger
ACATTGGCTGCCAATATTGGGTTAACAGTAGTTTTTAATTGAAATAATTGTGCATTATTTCCGACATGTACCCAATATTGGACCAATGTTGCCCAATACTGGGAATACTGCCAACATTTGCCCAAGGTGCACCAATAACACTCTCAAATATTATTTTTTACCATGGCTAGAAAACGTCTGCCAACATTGGAACAATGTCGTCCTCACATTGGCTATAATGGCAAATTTCAATATATTCGGTGCATTGGTTGTTAACATTGCACCAATATTAGATTTGGATCGGTAAACTTAACTGATTTATCCAATATGTTCCCTATACTGGCCAAATGTTGTGTTTTTTTACGTTTTTTTTCGTCGGCTGTCTATATTGGGCCAATACTAGTTTTTTATTGGAAAAATTGGTTATTTCCAAAATTTAACCAATATTGGACCAATGTTGTGTTCACTGCACGTAAATCATTTGTTGTTTGCCAATATTGGTCCAGTGTTGGCCCAATACTGGGAATATTGCCTACATTTGCCCAAGGTGCACCAATAACACTCTCAAATATTATTTTTTTAGCTTGGCTAGATAACGTCTGCCAACATTGGAACAATATGTCGTCCTCACATTGGCTAAATTGGCAAATTCCAAAATATTCGATACATTGGTTGTTAACATTGCACCAATATTAGATTTAGATCGGTAAACTTAATTGATGTATCCAATATGGTCCCCATATTGGCCAAATGTGGTATTTTGTACGTTTTATTTACGTCGGCTGCCAATATTGGACCAATGCTGGTTTTTAATTGGAATAATTGGGTATTATTTCCAACATGTACCCAATATTAGACCAACATTGTGTTCAGTGCACGTGAATTATTTGTTGTTCGCCAATATTAGTCCCATGTTGGCCCAATATCGGGAATATTGCCAACATTTGCCCAAGGTGCACCAATAACACTCTCAAATATTATTTTTTAGCATGGCTAGAAAACGTCTGCCAACATTGGAACAATGTCATCCTTACATTGGCTATAATGGCAAATTTCAATAAATTCGGTGCATTGGTTGTTAACATTGCACCAATATTAAATTTGGATCGGTAAACTTAACTGATTTATCCAATATGTTCCCTATATTGGCCAAATGTTTTTTTTTACGTTTTATTTACGTCGGCTGCCTATATTGGGCCAATACTAGTTTTTTATTGGAATAATTGGTTGTTATTTCCAACATGTACCCAATATTGGACCAATGTTGTGTTCACTGCACATAAATCATTTGTTGTTTGCCAGTATTTGTCCGATGTTGCCCAATATCGGGAATATTGCCTACATTTGTCCAAGGTGCACCAATAACAATCTCAAATATTATTTTTTTAGCTTGGCTAGGTAACGTCTGCCAACATTGGAACAATGTCGTCCTTACATTGGCTAAATTGGCAAATTCCAACATATTCGATACATTGGTTGTTAACATTGCACCAAAATTAGATTTAGATCGGTAAACTTAATTGATGTACCCAATATGGTCCCTATATTGGCCAAATGTTGTATTTTGTACGTTTTATTTACGTCGGCTGCCAATATTGGGCCAATGCTAGTTTTTAATTGGAATAATTGGGTATTATTTCCAACATGTACTCAATGTTGTGTTCACTGCACGTAAATTATTTGTTGTTCGCCAATATTAGTATGATGTTGGCCCAATATCGGGAATATTGCCAACATTTGCCCAAGGTGCACCAATAACACTCTCAAATATTATTTTTTAGCTTGGCTAGATAACGTCTGCCAAATTGGCAAATTCCAACATATTCGATACATTGGTTGTTAACATTGCACCAATATTAGATTTAAATCGGTAAACTTAATTGATGTATCTAATATGGTCCCTATATTGGCCAAATGTTGTACCAACCATGGAGATGCTGGACAGTTTGGTGCTACTATTGATTTTCTCAATGACCGTCGGAAGCAGTATGAATGGTGAGAAGAGGTAGGCTTCAGGTTCTTCCATGGATAAGTTAGGGCGCCCGCAGCCCAAGCTTGATCATCCGGAATCGGGCTGATGAGATGTAATGGAAAGTCTGGCATTGTGCCTCGTGGTGAATAAATCGATCGTTGGTGTACCCCATGTGATGAAGAGATATTCGCAGATAATTGCTTTAGAGTCCATTCCCCTAAAGGCAGTTTGGTGTGAGAAGGGCATCTGCTATTACATTTCTGTTGCCGGGGATGTGAAGTCGCAGAAGGGTTGTGTTGAGAGTTTGACAGAGTGTGCAGATTTACGACGTGATCAGCAGACGAGAGTTGGTTCCAACTTCTTTGCAGCTGTAAGCAATGGCAGTGGTGTTGTCTGCTTGAACTTGGACTGTTTTGCCTGATGCAAGGTGCTGAAAATGAAGAGTGCATTGTTGGCTTTTAGTTCCAGCACGTTGATGTGGTCTTTCGTGGTGAGATGCCAAAGTTCCAGAAATTTTGTATTGATTGAAGTGGGCTCCAAAAAAACTTTTTTTCAAAAAACTTTTCTCCCTGGCCATTTCCCCATTTCATTTTTCAATGTGAGTTGCCACAAAAAAATTCAGGTTATTTCAGGCATTCTAAGCCTTGCTGCCAGGTTTTGAGTGTTAATACAGGTAAATTCCGTACACAACGTAGTACACGTATACAATATAGCATATATGTGAAGGTATATGTGCTATATTTAAAGCTGTGATACAATTCATTAGTTTAAGCCCTTTCTTTTTTTCAGTCTAGTGACTGACTGCTAAATAGTATCACCTGTCCACAACTTCACCAACAAATTATGCCAAAAACAACAGAAACCCGTGTCCTACCTCATAAAACTTAAGTATGGCTACTTAGGAACGTGATTAAAAAACTCCCTATACTTTTTGAATACCAACCCAAGGAGATGTGTTGAGACATTTTTTTTACCTGAAAGACATGAAAAGTTTCATAGCTTTAAAGCACAGTAGCAGAGAAAGTTCTTGGGGATGTGCAAAAACAATCAGAAAAGGCTGGGATTGAAACTCGGCACAAGGATAAGGTGAAAGCAAAACTCCTGGATCTCTATGGTCCCTGCCGTCTGGTCCAAAAAAGCAAAGGTAAAGAGTCAAATGAGCAGAGGGAACAATCATTCATTGAAGATATGACTAATTATTTCTTTATTTATTGCACTTTAAAATGCTCAGCGGAAGATTGAGTCTGACAGGTTTCGTCAACGAGACCACAGGAATGAAGATGTGAGATTTCTTCAAGGTTTGAAGGAAGGAAGAAAAGTCTTAATGGGCATAGAAGATAAAATTTATAGCAGCAAAGTAGTGAAGAGGTTGTATCGGAACAGTTTGAAATTACTGAAAAAATGTAAAAGAAACATGGAAAACCTGAGTAATTTCAAACTGTTCCGATGCAACCTCTTCACTACTTTGTTGCCATAAATTTTATCTTTTGTGCCCATTAAGACTTTTGTTCCTTCCTTCAAAGCTTGAAGAAATCTCACATCTTCATTCCTGTGGTCTTGTTGACGCAACCTGTCAGACTCAATCTTCCGCTGAACATTTTGAAGTGCAATAAATAAAGAAATAAGTAGTCATATCTTCAATGAATGATTGTCCCTTCAGCTCATTTGACTCTTCCCGTTTGCTTTTTAGACAAGCTGGCAGGGACCATAGAGATCTACGAATTTTGCTTTCTCCTTATCCTTGCACAGAGTTTCAATCCCAGCCTTCTCCCATTGTTTTTGTACATCCACAAGAACTTTCTCTGCTACTGCACCATTAAGTTAGGAAATTCTTCATGTTTTATTGGGTCATCTTTCAGGTAGAAAAAGTATCTCAGTACATCTACTTGGGTTGGTATTCGAAAAGTAGGGAGTTCTTCAACCTCGTTCCCAAGTAGCCACACTTAAGTTTTATGACGTAGGACATGGGTTTCTGCTGTTTTGGCCTTAATTTGTTCGTGAAGTGGTGGACAGGTGACATTATTTAGCAGTCAAATACTAGACTGAAAGAAAAAAGAAAAAGCTTTTAAAAATCAATGAATTTTATCACAGCTTTAAATATAGCTCATGTACCTTCACATATATGCTATATTGTATACGTGTACTACGTTGTATATGGACTTTACCTGTATTAACACTCAAAACCTGGCGGCAAGGCTTAGAATATCTCAATGACCTGAATTTTTTTGTGGCAACTCACATTGACAAGTGAAATGGGAAAATGGCCAGGGAGAAAGACTTTTTGAAAAAAAGTTTTTTTTGGAGCACCCTATTCCACACCCCTCCTGGGATGTGTACGTGAGGAAGTGAAGGTCTAGGGTAGGTTCGTGGAGAGGAATGCCTTTCGAGAGATTGTGAAGGTTTGTCCACAATTGGAGACTTTCCCAAGCTAGTTCGAGCTCGTCGGTATGGTGGCTTTCTTGGTTGGTTGAGTTGAGCTTCAAATATCGGTCCGAAAGTGGTGAAAAGGACGAGTTACCCAACTGCCGTAAGGGACGAGATTTGCCATGGAATCCATTTTCCCTATGAGAGAGGTGAGGTCTGAGAGGGAGTAGACTTTGGTCTGAAGGAAGGGCCGATGTGCTGCTGAAGGTCCTTGATTCTGTCTGTTGCAGGCTTTACGGATGCAAAAAATTGGTTTAGTACTCCAAGGAAGTGAAGTCGGGGAAAGCGCAAGTCTTGGCTTTTTTTAAGTTGATGCTTTAACCTACGCTATTCAGAAGGTTTATGGCAGGGTCCCTGTTTTGAATGAGTTGAAGCTGGTCTAAGACGTTCAGAACCCAATCGTTTAGGTATGCACTTGATGGAATCTGACTTTGAAGGTGCCCCAGTATGGGTTTGAGGAGGAGTGAAAATTCTGGGGTAGGCGTTTAGTCAGGATAGGAGGCATTGGAATTTGTAGATCTTGTCTTCATACGTGAAATGAAAGAGGTGATGTACCAAAGCTTGGAAGGGAACATGGAGGTAGGCATCCTCGAGATCGATGAGATGGTCCATTCTTCGGGTTTGAGTGAAGTGATGATTTTCCATGAAGCAGTTGAGCAGTTTAAGATCGAAGATTAGCCTTTCGCCACAAGAATTTTTTGGTCTGAGGAAGATTGAGCTGTAGAAGCCTGGTTGGAGTGAATTTGGGCTTTGGCGGATAGCGCCTTTGAGGAGTAGTTCGTTGATTTCTTGAGAAAGCTGGGGTTGGTTTTGGTGCGAACTCCCAAGGTGGTGGCAAGATTAGAGCAGGTTTTCGTTAAAATGTTGGTTGAATGCCCTGGGAGATGACTGACAGGATGGTCGAGTCCGAGGTCAAATTCTTCCAAGCCGGAAGGAAGTGTCGGAGTCGATCGGAAGTGAGGAAAAGTCATCATAGCCTTTTCCGGAACTTGCTTCTGTTCCACGGAGAGGAATACCTGCTGCGGCAAGCAGCGGTGATGCTGCGCTTGTTGTTTCCTTTCCCTTTATGAGATTGGTTTCCACGAAAGAGTCGATTGTTGCTTAGAAGAGCGAGATCAGCCAGAACTGTAGTTTGAAGTCGGATGGTGAGAGTTAGGTTTGTTTTTGAGTTCGTTGCGGCCTTGGTGAGTCTTGGATGTGATGGGTTTGTTGAAAGGTGGGTTAGATTGCGGCCAAGGTGCAGAGGCCTTGGGGTTATGAGAGATGTCCAGATGAGGTACCCAAGCCCGGATGGGATGAGTCCTCTGAAAAGGGTGTCATATTTGTGAAGAGACTGGTTCCTGAGGATATATTTCAGGGAATTGTTCAAGTTGGGAACTGTGCTGAGAGCAATGTCACGAAGTAGTAAGCTTGAATTGAAGAGAGCCGTGGTGAGACAGTTGAAAGCGTGGAAGCTGGCGAAAGAGCTCTTGAAAAGTGGCGTGATGAGAAAATTAAGACACTTTGCTTACTGGCAGCTTGATTCGACAGCAAGTCTTTTTCATAGGGCATTAATGGCAGTGCTGATGACATCCGCTCGAGATGCGGCTCAGAGGCCGAGTCTGAGAATCTTTTCACTTTCCTTGAGGATGGCAGAGGGTTGACCTCGGCCTTTTTGAGGATGTGTATAGCTGTCCCGAAATCCATCGTTGCTTTGGAAGTGAGAAATTCGAATTAGCAGTATGTTTCGAAATGTTGAGGGTTCGCAGCACCACATCACCGAAGGAGCGAAAGAACCAGGTTTTATGACCAGGTCTCGGTGGGGGAGAATCCTTGTTAAGTTCCAGAGATTCGCCCTGGCTGAGAAGAGTCACCCATTGCGAAGAAGAGTTATCAGGAGTGTGGTGGATTGACCAATTTTGGTTTCTTTCACAAAGACCAAAGCCAAAGCCGGTGACAAGTCCTCTGTACTTGCTTGGTTCAGAGCCAGGCAGACCCGGTTGGTAAAGGAATCAGTCTGAGACGATGTCTTCCACTGGTCTGAGAAGATGGTAAAGAGGCATGACTGTTGGGTCGTTGTCAGCTTGGAAAGTATCCTCAAATTGATTCTGAAGTTCCAGTTCAAAGTTGACCTGAGGGTAGTTGTCATTGATGTTCGAGTTACGAGACTCTCCCAGGGCAGAGGCGGAGTAGAGGTCGTATTCAAGGATGGAGGTTGAATGCATGGTCGTGCAGGCGGGGCCAAAGGTCGATGAAAGATGGGGTCAGCATGAGGAAGAGGAAATTTAGCCCGATGTTTATTGGATGAGGGAGTAAGAGAGCCTAAGAGTGGCTTGCTTCCTTTTCCGGGCAGACTCGTTGTCAGATGAAGAAATCTTATTACTGTGTTATAAGGCAAGAACAGTCACCTCCTGACACGTGGAGAACCACAACTACATCCAAATGGTACACACATGTATAATTTTCGGCTAAAATTTACAGCCTTGGTCACTAAAAACAGGTGAATATGTGAATAAAAACCGGTTACATTATATGGCAAGTCATTGCCGTTCGGCCATCTTGGATTTCCTTGCCATATAATGTAACCGGTTTTTATTTACGTTTTCACCTGTTTTTAGTGACCAAGGCTGTAAATTTTAGCCGAAAATTAAACAAGTGTTTACCATTTGGATGTAGTTGTGGTTCACCACCTGTCAGGAGATGACTGTTCTTGCCTTAAAACCTTCAAAACCACAAATAATTGATGTTGAATCTTATTACTGTGGGACGATGAAGGTGGTGCAGGGATCAAAGGCTTGACTTTGTAACTGAAGTCCCGTATGGTACGATCCATTAAGACGTTGTCTTTCGCCGAAAGCTGCTGTGTCCCGGTAGTGATGGCCGAAGGATGAGACGATTGCTGTGAGGAGTGGGACGAGAGGTCGAGTGGCGCATAGACAGAACTGACTGGTTGAGTGAAAGCTTCTTATCCTTCTTCGCTTCGGGGTGAAGGCATGAGGTGGATGGATGTTGACCGCACGGGACAGGAGATGCTGCAGTACGGGTGGATGTAGCTGGCGGAAATGAAGACGATGTGTTCGGAGGAGGCAAAGATCAAACATCGGGATCCACAGGAGAAGTGCATGCCAGAGGAGATGAGGTCCGTCGAGTCTTTCGGTCTGTTGATCGTACATGCAAAATCTACCAAACTGTCTGGTATCCTAAATGTAAAATTGCCTCATCAGAATGTAAAGTTGTCTGATGAAAAGCAGGTTTTTAGGTGCATATGCACACCAAATTACGTGATTGTCAGATTTCATCTGGTGACGGTGATTTTGTCGGGTATCCTAGATACCAGAATACAGTAGATTTTGCATGTATGCTATTGATCTTCGGAAGACGAAGGGTCTTCGGTCTTTTGGAATCTTTCATCTTTCGATGCGAAGGCAGGGCTGAAGTGGGAGAAAAAACAATGCGACCGTATGCGACGAGAGCTTGAGAAAAGAGATGACGGCTGCCCAACATACATACCTGACACATACACAGCTGGGTTGCGCAGCTGGCCAGATCTGGACCGAGAAAAAACCTCCAGAGAGACAGCATTGCAGGAACTGAATGCAAAAATTTACAGTTAGTGGTACGTTTTCGAAACGCCAATTAGAAAGATTGTGTGTCGTGCAGGTCATTTATTGGCCCAGATGTTCACACATATTGCGACAAGCCCCTGTGATCCCCTTCCGGCTCCAGTTGTCCATGTAGCAGATTCATAAGCCGCTTGTTTCGTCAACCCCAATCGGAGGAACCACTATTAAATTAACATTCACATTATTGCTCACCTTCATTCAAAACTAATACCATTTCCAGAAGCGGAACTTTCTGCAGCTGTCTACGACACCAGCTGTCGGGGGAAAACTGTCAGCACCTAATCAGTTTTCATCATAATGTTTACTATTTACATACCACATGTTTACTATTTTTTATTAATGCTATGTCTCTAGTCCCAGTTACTCAGCAAAAATATCAAGCCTATTTTGGATGAGTTACTGGGACCGCAAGTCTGCGAGTAGAGATCCCGACAAACTAGTCTACAATACACCCATACCCGAGATCCTCTTAAAATTGATTCCAAATGGCTCCAATACCTTCCTACATTCAGGAACAGTTGGTTTTAGACCGCAGCAATGTGAAAACGATTAAAAGCAGTCGATTTGTAGTGTTGCGGGGCCGAATGCAGACGAGGTGGGTGAAACCTTCATCTCTCAAGCAATTGTACGCCTTCCAGCAGTAACTTAAGCCTTTGGTTCCTGGGCACATGTAATGATTGGATGACTGGAAGCAGTGCAGCAGTGCTACTTTCCTCTACAGGAACCATGAAAACCTCTCCAGTTGCATGGTCAATCCCACAAACACCCACTGGCCTTCGATGCGATATCCAACATTGTACTTGCGTTTGCCAAATTTACTTTGGTAAATTTTCAGAGTGCCTTGGGCTTTAATTTGCCGAGAACGTACCACCATTCAACCTTTACCAATGCCGGTCGCCACTCGCCAAATGGCGAGGGATATTCAACAGTAGGCAATTTGATTTTTACCCCTACTGGCCATTAACGGCGACTGATTTACAAATCCTGATGCTGAAATTGTCTATCTCGGGAAGCATACTAGGTAGAAACAAGCTATTTGCGTAGTGGCGTGCAGAATTACAATGGATATCCAACCAAGCGTGTAATAAGCCTAGTATGTCGGGCAAAAGCCCCCATTCCTGGCATTTACTGATTAAACCCAGACCATCTTCCTCTGCCAATAACGCCAAAACCGACCTCGTATCAATGATAGGCTAGCCATGCTAGTTACACAACGTTTATTGCATTGAACAATCACCGGTGCCTGCACCATAAAAGTCACCTTCCCTTACCCCACCCAAAATGTATCTTTCCCTACCTTTCACCTCCCCCCCTTTCCTTCGGGTCTAGTCAAAATTACCCGTTTCTTGAACTTGAACTTGAATCTACACCAACAGGAAGCTCAATAGCTTTTCGCGTTGGGAAGGAGTTTACCAGTTCTTGTAGTGGTACGGGTCTAAGACACCAGGCAAGTAGGCGTCTAGGCGTCTTTTGAAGCATAGGACAGAAGGTGCCTGTACAACATCGGCAGGGAGTCTGTTCCATAGGGAACAAACCCGAAATGGTAGGGAAAGTTGGCGCACCCGCGAGCTACATCGCCGTTGGAAAAGCTTTTTCCCGTTGTTCCTGGTGGGTTGGCCCTCACTGAGTGTAAACCAGGTTGCTGCGATGTTGCTTGAATCACGTAAGCACTTATACGTAAAGATCAAGTCCCCTCTTGATCTCCTGTAAAGCAGAGTTGGTAGTCGTAATACCTTCAGGCGCTCTGTGTAAGGTAAGTCGTGGAGTCCGTTGACGACTTTGGTAGCACGTCGTTGTACCCTTTCGACTTTGTCTGCATCACCCTCATATCTAATCCACCAGGCTTGGTTGCCGTATTCCAGAGTAGTGCGTACAAGTGCGCCGTAGAGCCGGAGGAAGGTTATCCTATCGGGGAACTGGAAGTTTCTTTTAATGATTGCCAGTGCCTTGTATGCTTTGGAGACCACATAGTTGATGTGCGTTGAGAATGAGAGCTGGGAGTCAACGATGATCCCAAGGTCTTTTTGGCTGTTGCTTATTGCGATGGGGGGAGCACTTGGTGACACGGAGAAGTTGATTAAGTGATCTGAACCAAATGGGACAATGGCACACTTGGCTGCATTCAGAGACATTTTCATCCTGTTAACCCAGCTTGCGAAATTGTGGATGTCGTTTTGCAAAAGGTCCATTAGGTCATGGTTGGTAACTGCCGAGAAAATTTTTGTGTCATCGAGGAAAACACAGTGGTCGCTTTTCACTACTTCAGATACGTCATCGATAAAAATAATGAAAAGTAATGGGCCAAAGACTGATCCTTGAATAGTTCCGCTCTCTACCTTCTGGGACGAGGAAATGAAGCCATCAATGACGGTGCACTGCTGTCTTCCTGTTAAGAAGTTTGCAATCCACTGGATGGTTTTGCCCCCAATGTATTTTTTGGCGACTTTATCGATCAGTAGGTCATGAGGAATAGTATCAAAAGCCTTGGCTAGGTCAAAGTAGGCTGACAAGTTGTAGGCAGTACAACTTGAGACTAAGTTGTAGTGCCAGTTTAAGGCAAGTTAGTTAATTTATTTATTTAATTTTAGGCCATATACTTCAAGTAGACTAGTGCAAACTCAGATTACTTTACGAGTTGATTAAGTTTGGTTAAGTTAGGTTAAGTATTGTGTGATTAGGCAGATATTTTTAACTTGTAACAAGATCAAGGCCTAGTTTTCAACAAATTCACCGGAACCAGTCTTTCAAACCTGTATCCTGTCACCAGGACTAAAGACACAGCCTTTTATTAAATAACTTTTCAGTGATTTACCCTATTGATCGGGCCAATCCACCAATCGAAAGGTATCATCGAGACAATTAACATGGTGTATTGGAATGTCAAAATCGGTCAAAAATTGATGAAATTGCAGAAATTTGACCAAAACTTGTCCACGGCAGCATTCTACTGTCAGCGAGGTATTGTCGCGCTAATTCTGCTACGGGGACTGAATTTAATTTAAAACAACAAATTTGTCGTCATTGACTTTGATGATATATACAAGAAAAAAAAAACACTCAGTAAATAAACTTTAGAAAAATAGTACAACAGGTAAAACTGCAGTTATGAACAACAATACGAAAAAATATCAACAATATAACAACTATAACAGTCTCCAAGAACTTAGCCTTCCCCGAAATACAAATAACAATACAAACAACAAATGGGTCCAGACCTCAAATTAAATCACACCGAAAACTTATTACTGTACAACACCGAAATTTCGTAAAATCATCCTTTTTATTAGCACGTAGAGTCTAATTGTCACGGAATATGCATAAGCATCGATTAGGCTTACTTCTCGTATTAACCTGCTAAACACATCGAGCTAAACACATCATACTCAACAAGATATTTTCACGTTAGCCAAGTTACTTTAATGCATACTGTTTAACAAACTGCTACAGCTTGTGGCTAACATTTCGTACAACTATTTAGGATTCTCGATGAAAATTACGAGAAAGCTACGTAACCCACGTGCAGGCCAATAGCACTCCGACATCCATGCCTGTTGACCTGATCGATCCATACACAAATGTGATTTGAAAAAATCTCTTCATTCAAAACTCAACATGTAATACAGCTATAAAACGATTTTAAATTTGTACACTTACCCTATTAAATTCAGCTTGGCAGGCGGATGTGAACAGAACAGCGTAGAGCGAACGAAATTCAACCTTGGCGCACTGGTGAGTGGTGAGCTGGGAACTCGTCAATGGCGGTCACAAATTTGGCGATCAAGAAGATAACGTGGCGCAGTTATAAGTGTATGGAGTACAAACAGCTTCATAGTAATCGCAACATGGACGAGATGCACGTAAATTTTCCCGTAGGCTTACAAAAGTAAATGCCATAATAGCGCAACAATAATGTACACAAAGCATAAACCACATATAACTGGTTACTATTTCAAAATAGTAAAATAAAGGAATACCGTGTGCGTATATACAATGACATGTGGTTTTTTTCTTCTTGTTACCGAGTGTGCTTTCCATATTATCTATAAAGGACCTTTACTATAGGCAACATTAACCCCATTAAAAAACCATGTGTGGTTTATGGTTACTTTTGCTATAGGCTACCTAAAAGCAAGGTCGAGTGGAACGATAGAATATCGGAAAAAGGAAAAGAAAAGTAATTAATAAATCCGTAACATATTGCAAAAACTAATCCCAAACCATTTTCCAAAAGGTGATGCCTTTAATTTGCAAAAATTTCATTACACTATAAATTCTTGACTTCTTTTATATGGAGTTGTTTCCATTCTGAGATAGTTGGGGGGCAGGGGGTAATTAAATCTAACTTGTTATTTGTGTTGGCCTTGGAGTTGGCACAGCATTTCGGGCCCTTACATTGCCCCCACCAGGTGACATTCAATCCCATATTCACTTAGTTTTCAGCCAACAAGGGCAGATCCAAGAAAGAGGGCGGAAGCCCCTCCAAAGTAAATGAAATTGGAAAAATCGTTGTAATTGTCGAAAAACATTAAAAAGTCGATCCGCTCTTGGGAGGTAACTATTCTGACCATTCAGCTATGCTTGCTCACGTTGCTCAATTGCTTACCCTTGGGGTATGGCGCCAAGACAAAATTAGTCGGTGGTTAGGTTTGACACAGAAGTTTCGGACTCTAACCTGTTTTGTTTTTATAAGGAAAAAAAATTCAGTTCCTGTATCGTTTTTTTAAGACAAAAAAAATCCCTGATTCCATAAAGCTGGCCATCCGCATTGGGAGTTGATTTTTTTTTCTTCTGGTTTGGCTGCCGCAGTACTGCGTGATATGAAACAGGATTAATCAATCAAATTGATAAACAATGCCCTAACCGATTCGAGCATTTTATTGCAATAATTAAAAGGACATACCTTCTCACTATATTCGAGCATCCTGCGCGAAATATCGTTTGCAATATTTACTTAGGTTAGAGTAGTGTATCGAGACCGTTTCTGAAGTAATGTTCCAAAATTGTGCCACACGTGGAAAGCTAAGCGGTAGGAATGTACCATGTTGGGAACTGCTTTGATGAAGCAGTGCACTGAATCAAGTACCACGATAGCATTCCTATGTAAGACTCAGCATGGACTTCCATGTTAAACGTCAAACTTTGAAATTCCCACCCAGAATTGACATAGACCAACGAAATTCGGTATGTGAGGTTGTGTTGTAACTATTTCCTTGCGAAAAAATTGAATGACAACAATCTAACCGTTCAGCGTCCGCGGTATGGTCATTTCTTGCTGTTGTTGTTGTTGTTGTTGGTGTTATTGTCGTCGTTGGGACTCTTTGCCCTCACCTGGAGATCGAACCAATGAACTGATTTTCAAGTGCTATAACTAATAAAACAGAGGTATGGATACGGCCTAGGACCTTTCAAATGTTATTTTAATGTGACTACAATATTCTTGTGACGGAAAGTCAAAGGGGTTCGAAATTAACTTGCTGAATCAGAGCTGGTTTGCGTATTTGTCACCTGAGCTACGACGGAGAGTTTATCAATTGCATCGGCCTCCTGAGCAACGGAAAGTTTATTGTCAGAAGCACTGATTTGCTCACCACTCTCCTGAACGATTGAAAGTCTATCGCCAGATCGCCAGATACACTGTCGTGATCACTTGTCTCCTCAACAATGGAAAGTTTATTGTCAGAAGCACTGTCGCGTTCACAAGTACTCTTTACCAGCTTGTGTTGCAGAGCCATGAGCCATGACCGGTGTCCAGTCATTGTCCAATGGTGTCATGTCAGAAACGTGCATCTGATCACAGATCTCAGGATGAGATACGTTGCGTGCCCGTAAAAGAATTGAGTCTTCCTGTTCACTAGCACGTATGGTCTCATGAAGTCAAGATGAAGTTCTACCGATTTCCTGGCAAATGGTATGAACGGTTTCTTCACTGTTCCCGGTGCCTGAGGTAGTCTTGGTTTCGAGCAAACCATCTTAACGAGTGAACCTAGTGGGAATTACGGAATGTGTGGCAACTCTGGCGTCTTTTGCCACTGGTTTACTTCCTGTTGCATTGCCTTCATCTCCAGCTTCACGTGATGTGTAGTCCAACAACTGCTACAGTGTCCAGAACTGGTTGCATCCATTATCCTCTGACGATCGTTGAGAGAGTCCTCGAGAGGTCCTAGAGAATGTCTTTATCTTGACCATCACATCCGTCAGCTTCATTCTCTACATTGATTGGGTCATAGTACGACTTAATGTCTGCCACGTTTACTGTTCTGATGTCGAGTCAGATCGGTTATGTTGTGAACTTTATAATTCACTGGTCCCTTCTGCAGGACAATTCTGTACGGTGCCAGATATAGTGGTGACAGCTTCTTCATTATGCCTTTCGCTGCACTTGACAATGCCTTTATCTTCACGAGTTTGTTGAGAACAAAGTGAGAATCTCTTCGTCTCCTGTCGTTGGTAACCTTGGTTGTTCTCGCTGCCTCTGTTAGATGTGCTTGCGCGTTTTCTCTGGCGTCATTCAAGTGTCGCTGATGACGGTCCTTGTAGTCATCCCGTGTTTGGTTCGGTGGTTGTTGTGGTAAGCAGACCACTTTCACATCGCTCCAGGGACCATGACAAAAGACGAGAAAGTAAGAAGTGTTCCCCGTGCTTGGGTGGGCAGTCGTTCGTAAGGTGACTTCTATATTTGGAAGTAGAGGGCCACAGGCATTATGTTTCATGTCCACAAAGGCATGCAGTGAGTTCTCAAAGTTCTGTTCACGAGTTCCATAGCATTCAATTGTGCGTGATAGGCACAGATCCTATGCAGTTGCATGTCTATCTTCTCTGGCAAGGGCTTCAATCATCTCGAAATGAAGACGAGCCCATTGTTTGAGACCATTGTTTTTGGTGGTCTCATGTTCTCCCTACTAGTTTCAGGAGATGAGTTTCTGCTGTTCTGGCCGTCGTGCTATGAGTTGGGATGAACCATGCACGCTTAGCGAGGTGATCCACAATGCTAAGGATGTACCGGTTTCCTTGAGTTGTCGCTGGGAGAGGTCCAACAAAATCAATCCCTACATGAGACTTTGGAGCGGTAGGAATAACTAGGACCATCAAACCGTTCTTCTGCTGCTGCGTGGGTTTTGAAATTTGACAATAGTGACAAGACCTCACATACTTCTTTGTGTCCCTGAAAATTCCTGGCCAGTAGAATACTGTCCTGAGACATTCCAACATCTTGATAACTCCTGGACGTTGTTCTTGAATTTGATAGAAGTGATTAACAAGATTCAGCTGCGTCGGTGAGATATTCCCCTTCTAGGTCGGCCTTCTGATGTTCTCGCAACTGTTCTTTGCTGTCAATTTTCAGCTTCGGTTACAAACTGATGGTGAAGACTGGTTGCGGCAACCATACGAGCACGTGACTCTTAATCTTGGGGTTGTAGTTTCGAGCCCCATGTCGTGCACCAAGAAGTCAAGAGGCATTCGGGCGGTGGGGCTCCCATGTCTGTGGGTTCGGTGCCAAATGGAGTTTCCATCACGTGAAATATGTTCTCTCTCATCTCGGGGTTTATTCACAACATTCATCAAACTTCCATTATCTGTTGCACTTTACGGTCAATCTCTTGAAGGGACTGCTGCTAGCGATGCAGCTTGTGAAGGTTGGTCAGCTGCCATTGCTCCAATCTATTATCTGAGAAAGATGCACGCAGCACGCTAATTAGTGGAGAAAGACGTTACTAGTCTAGTACGGAGGCTTAAGGGGGACTACCATTACAATTCTACCAGCCTAAAATATTTTCCCTTGCAATTAAACAAGAAAACCAAGATTGTAGTGCAAAAATATTCAGATGGGCCTTAGAAGCTTGTACTGTGTTGATAGTTTGTAGCTTTTTCAAAACTTACGCTATGTATTCCAGTAGCCAACTTGGACAAAAGCATAGAACCTGCATTTAAAAAAAAGTAGTAAAATATTGAATGTTGCGTTTATCCAGAAAGTAACTTTAAAAAAAATAAACCACAAAAAATGGGTGACATTGAACTTTGCGATTTGTATTGCGTAGGCCTAGTATGGTAGCCTTAAACTTTTTTCCTTACAATTAAGCTAGAGAACCAAGGTTGTAGTGCAAAAATATTCAGATACGCCAAGAAGCTTGTACTGTGTAGATAGATTTTTTTTTTTTAGATTTTTTTTCTACTGACATCAGCAGGCCCCTCTTTTTCACCTGAGTGATGTTGGTTTACATTAAAATACTCTTAACAACACAAATTCATTCTCGAGCCCAGTGTTTTCTCTGATCCTTCACCCCCACTTGAAGAAATAAGTAAGGAATTTGCTGCCGTTAAAAAGAATTCTCAAATTAAGCATGAAAAAGCACGAAAACTCACTAAAACTTAAAATGCTTTAGCTTTCGGACCCATTTTCATATTTATTTGCCCCTCCAAACAAAATTCCTAGATGTGCCACTGGGAACGACTAGAACCATCAAACCTTTCTTCTGCTGCTGCGAGGGTTTCGAGATTTGATGGTGGTGGCAGCACCTCACATACTTCTTTGTGTCCCTGAAAATTCCTGGCCAGTAGGATACTGTCCTGAGACATTCCAACATCTTGATAACTCCTGGACGTTGTTCGTGAATTTGATAGAAGTGATTAACATGATTCAGCTGACTCGGTGAGATATTCCCCTTCAAGGTCGACCTTCTGATGTTCTCGCAACTGTTCTTTGCTGTCAATTTTCAGTGTCGGTTGCAACCTGATGGTGAAAACTGGTTGCAGCACCCAAGAAAGGTGTGTCAGCTGACTCGCACCATATAGTTTTACGTGACCAAACTTGCCTCCTCTGTTCTTTGCTGCTGTGTCCAAATAGTAAACCAATCCGTCGTGTATTTGATAGAAGTGGTTGATATGATTCAGCTGCGTCGGTGAGATCTTCCCCTTCAAGGTCGGCCTTCTGATGTTCTCGCAACTGTTGTTTGCTGTCAATCTTCAGTCTCGGTTGATACCTGATGGTGAAGACTGGTTGCCGCAACCATACGAGCACGAGACTCTTAATCTTGGGGTTGTAGTTTCGAGCCCCATGTTGGGCACCAAGATGTCAACAGGCATTCGTGCGGTGGGGCTCCCATGTCTGTGGGTTCGGTGCCAAATGGGGTTTCCATCACGTGACATATGTTCTCTCTCATCTCGGGGTTTAATCACAACATTCATCAAACTTACATTGTCAGTTGCACTTTTCGGTCAATCTCTTGAAGGGGCTGCTACTAGCGATTCAGCTTGTGAAGCTTGGTCAGCTGCCATTGCTCCAATCTATTATCTGAGAAAGATGCATGCAGCGCGCTAATAAGTGGAGAAAGACGTTACTAGTCTAGTACGGAGGCTTAAGAGGATTATCATTACAATTCTAGTAGCGTGGAACATTTTCCTTTGCAATTAAACAAGAGAACCAAGATTCTAGTGCAAAAATATTCAGATGGGCTTAAGAAGCTTGAACTGTGTGGATAGAGTTTGTAGCTTTTTCAAAACTCACGCGATGCATTCCAGTAGCCAACTTGGACAAAAGCATAGAATCTGCATTTAAAAAAAAAGTGGCAAAATATTGAAATTTGCGTTTATCCAGAAATTAACTTTTAAAGAAATAAACCACAAAATATGGGTGACAATGAACTGTGCAATTTGTATTGCGTAGGCCTAGTCTAGTAGCCTAAAACTTTTTTCCCTTACAATTAAGCTAGAGAAGCAAGGTTGTAGGGCAAAAATATTCAGATAGACCTAGAAGCTTGTACTGTGTAGAGAGATTTTTTTGTTTTTTTTTCTACTAACATGAGCAGGCCCCTCTTTTTCACCTGAGTGGTGTTGGTTTACATTAAAATGCTCTCAACCACCCAAATTCATTCTCGAGCCCAGTGTTTTCTCTCATCCACCCCCCCTCCCCCACTTGAAGTAATAAGTAAGAAATTCGCTGCCACTAAGAAGATTTCTTGAAAAAGAGCACGACAAATCACTAAAACTTAAAAATGCTTTAAGGAAACCATTTTCATATTTGTTTGCCCCCTCCAAACAAATTTTTTAGATGTGCCACTCGGCACGACTAGAACCATCAAACCTTTCTTCTGCTGCTGCGAGGGTTTCGAAATTTGACGGTGGTGGCAACACCTCACATACTTCTTTATGTCCCTGAAAATTCCTGGCCAGTAGGATACTGTCCTGAGATATTCCAACATCTTGATAACTCCTGGACGTTGTTCGTGAATTTGATAGAAGTGATTAACATGATTCAGCTGACTCGGTGAGATATTCCCCTTCAAGGTCGACCTTCTGATGTTCTCGCAACTGTTCTTTGCTGTCAATTTTCAGTGTCGGTTGCAACCTGATGGTGAAGACTGGTTGCAGCAACCATACGAGCACGAGACTCTTAATCTTGGGGTTGTAGTTTCGAGCCCCATGTTGGGCACCAAGATGTCAACAGGCATTCGGGCGGTGGGGCTCCCAAGTCTGTGGGTTCGGTGCCATTGTCTGTTGCACTTTTCGGTCAATCTCTTGAAGGGGCTACTGCTAGCGATGCAGCTTGTGAAGCTTGGTCAGCTGCCATTGCCCCAATCTATTATCTGAGAAAGATGCACGCAGCGCGCTAATTAGTGGAGAAAGACGTTACTAGTCTAGTACGGAGGCTTAAGGGGACTATCATTATAATTCTAGTAGCCTAAAACATTTTCTCTTGCAATTAAACAAGAGAACCAAGACTGTAGTGCAAAAATATTCAGATGGGCTTTAGAAGCTTGTACTGTGTGGATAGAGTTTGTAGCTTTTTCAAAACTTACGCGATGTATTCCAGTAGCCAACTTTAACTTTAACTTTAATCTGGTTAACTCGCCCCAAATGGGCATTACATAACCACACACCACACACAAGAAGCAAAACAAAAAACACACAAAAAAAGAGAGAAGCCCCTGCAGAAAACAGCAGAGCCCCTAGTTATAGAAGAAGAGTGTAAACTCCTCACAGCTCTTAAAATGAGTGTCAAAGTTGTTCTTAAAACTGTTCACACTCGATGATATGACCACAATTTCTCGTAAACTGTTCCAGATGGAAACCATTCTTGCAAAAAAGTTTGTTGTGCCCACTCGTGAGCATGATAGGAGTGTTCCAGTTTCTTGGAGTGGCCCCTAGTAGCTGTAACAGTAGACAGCATAAATCTTGACTTGAGGTACTCTCCTCCAAAACCCATACAAAGAATCTTGAAGAGAGTAATAGCACCACCTCTCGAGTACCTCCAACACAAAGATGGAATCTTGAGTTTACGCAGCCGTTGTTCATACGACAGATTCCAACAACCAACAATCTTCTTGTTGACACGGCGTTGAATCCGTTCCAGTGCTCGAAGATGCTTAATATGATATGGCCTCCAAAGTTCGATTGCATATTCTAGGATGGGACGAACCAAAGCCAGATAAAGTTTGAGAAAGACCCCCTTCTGCCTAGACGAAATTGTCTTTGCAATGATCGCTGAGACTGCATTAGCTTTACCAACCGTTCTTGCCACATGTGCAGTGAACTGCAGCTTGTCATCCACAAGAACCCCGAGGTCCATCACATGTAAAAGTTTAGGCAAGGGTTTAGTACCCCACATGTAAGGCATGCCTGTATTGTAATAACCTAAGTGCATGACTCCCGATTTTTCTGGGTGCATTTCCATTTTCCACGTGGTACACCAATTGTACATCTTGTCGAGGTCCCCCTGAATTTGCTGTCTGGTATGGAGGTCATTCGCGACTGCTTGTATCTTCGTGTCATCAGCAAATTTTTTCACCAAGCTTACGACATCATTCCCGAAATCGTTAAAGTAAAGCAAGAACAATAATGGACCTAACACTGAACCTTGGATAGTTCCGCTGCTTACACATACATTAGCTGATCGGTTACCTTCAATGACCACCGCCTGGGTCCGATCCCTTAACCAGCCGTCAATCCATTGGAGAATAGGACCAGTAATACCGAACATAGATAGCTTGTGGATAAGGAGGGCATGTGTAACTCGGTCGAATGCTTTAACACAGTCCATGAATATAGCATCAACCGGGATTCCCTCATCCAAAGCTTCAAACACACCAGAGTAAAACGCAAGTAAATTGGATGTAGTTGATTAACCAGTCCTAAAGCCATGTTGGTTGTGATCAAGTAAATCCTGATTATTGACGAAATTAAGGACGTGTTCAGACAACACTGACTCGAAGATCTTTCCCACGTGAGATGTAACACTAACAGGGCGATAGTTATTTGGGTCTCCTTTGGTTCCCTTCTTAAAGATGGGAGAGATAAAAGCGGTCCGCCACTCTGGTGGAATAAAGGAACAGTCCAAAAAACTACCGAACAATACAATCAGATCTGGTGTGAGTTGTGCCAGAAACTCCAGAAGGAATTCGGCTGGTATACCATCAGGGCCAGTTGCTGACTGCTTCCTTATCTTGCTAAATGCTCTTGTCAAGTTGTCTTTGTCAAATACTAAGGGAGGAATACAAACAGACCATGGTTTGACGGGTGGCATATTACTAGTGGTAATATGGACCGAGGAAAAGTTCTTTCTGAATGTTTCACTCAGTATGTTTGCCATTTCCTTTGGTGCTGAAGTCCTGTCACCTTTGTTGTTTAAGAGGGGACCCACCGCTGGCCTACCTTTCTGACAGCTCTTAGCATACTGAAAGAAGGTTTTAGCATCCCCCTTGGCCCTAATTGCCAAGTTCTGCTCGTAATTCCGCTTTTCAATCTTAATTTGACCTTTGAGACTGAGATTGATTGCATTATGCCTTACCAGAAAATGTGAATCACCAGTTTTGCGATATTTCGACCATAAGCGATCCCGATTCCCAATGTCTTTGTAGCATGTTACTGACATCCACTTAGGGCGACTAGGTCGAGTAATAGTACTAGAGTACTTGCACAAATACAAAAAATCAGTGATGTTGTGTACAAAATCAGTGATGTTGTGTTGGACAAAAGCATAGAACCTGCATTTAAAAAAAAGTGGCAAAATATTGAAATTTGCGTTTCTCCAGAAAGTAACTTTTAAAAAAATAAACCATAAAGTATGGGTGACATTGAAATGTGCAATTTGTATTGCGTAGGCCTAGTCTAGTAGCCTAAAACTTTTTCCTTACAATTAAGCTGGAGAAACAAGGTTGTAGTGCAAAAATATTCAGATAGGCCTAGAAGCTTGTACTGTGTAGATAGATTTTTTTTTTCTACTGACATGAGCAGGCCCCTCTTTTTCACCAGAGTGATGTTGGTTTACATTAAAATGCTCTCAACAACCCAAATTCATTCTCGAGCCCAGTGTTTTCTCTCATCCACCCTCCCTCCCCCACTTGAAGTAATAAGTAAGAAATTCGCTGCCACTAAGAAGATTTCTCAAATTAAGCATGAAAAAGCACGACAAATCACTAAAACTTAAAAATGCTTTAAGGGACCCATTTTCATATTTGTTTGCCCCCTCCAAACAAATTTCCTAGATGTGCCACTGGGCACGACTAGAACCATCAAACCTTTCTTCTGCTGCTGTGAGGGTTTCGAGATTTGACGGTGGTGGCAACACCTCACATACTATGTCCCTGAAAATTCCTGGCCAGTAGGATACTGTCCTGAGACATTCCAACATCTTCATAACTCCTGGAAGTTGTTCGTGAATTTGATAGAAGTGATTAACATGATTCAGCTGACTCGGTTAGATATTCCCCTTCAAGGTCGACCTTCTGATGTTCTCGCAACTGTTCTTTGCTGTCAATTTTCAGTGTCGGTTGCAACCTGATGGCGAACACTGGTTGCAGCACCCAGGAAAGGTGTGTCAGCTGACTCGCAACATATAGTTTTACGTGACCAAACTTGCCTCCTCTGTTCTTTGCTGCTGTGTCCAAATAGTAAACCAATCCGTTGTGTATTTGATAGAAGTGGTTGACATGATTCAGCTGCGTCGGTGAGATCTTCCCCTTGAAGGTCGGCCTTCTGATGTTCTCGCAACTGTTGTTTGCTGTCAATCTTCAGTCTCGGATGCAACCTGATGGTGAAGACTGGTTGCAGCAACCACACGAGCACGAGACTCTTAATCTTGGGGTTGTAGTTTCGAGCCCCAAGTTGGGCACCAAGATGTTAACAGGCATTCGGGCGGTGGGGATCCCAAGTCAGTGGGTTCGGTGCCAAATGGGGTTTCCATCATGTGACGTATATTCTCTCTCATTTCGGGATTTATTCACAACATTCATCAAACTTACATTGTCTGTTGCACTTTTCGGTCAATCTCTTGAAGGGGCTGCTGCTAGCGATGCAGCTTGTGAAGCTTGGTCAGCTGCCATTGCTCCAATCTATTATCTGAGAAAGATGCACGCAGCACGCTAAGAAAGACGTTACTAGTCTAGTACAGAGGCTTAAGGGGACTATCATTATAATTCTAGTAGCATTAAACATTTTCCCTTGCAATTAAACCATAGAACCAAGACTGTAGTGCAAAAATATTCAAATGGGCTTTAGAAGCTTGTACTGTGTGGATAGAGTTTGTAGCTCTTTCAAAACTTACGCGATGTATTCCAGTAGCCAACTTGGACAAAAGCATAGAACCTGCATTTAAAAAAAGTGGCAAAATATTGAAAGTTGCGTTTATCCAGAAAGTAACTTTTAAAAAAATAAACCATAAAATATGGGTGACATTGAACTGTGCAATTTGTATTGCGTAGGCCTAGTCTAGTAGCCTAAGACTTTTTCCTTATAATTAAGCTAGAGAAGCAAAGTTGTAGGGCAAAAATATTCAGATAGGCCTAGAAGCTTCTACTGTGTAGATAGATTTTTTTGGGTTTTTTTTCTACTGACATGAGCAGGCCCCTCTTTTTCACCTGAGTGGTGTTGGTTTACATTAAAATGCTCTCAACAACCCAAATTCATTCTCGAGCCCAGTGTTTTCTCTCATCCACCCTCCCTCCCCCACTTGAAGTAATAAGTAAGAAATTCGCTGCCACTAAGAAGATTTCTCAAATTAAGCATGAAAAAGCACGACAAATTACTAAAACTTAAAAATGCTTTAAGGGACCCATTTTCATATTTGTTTGCCCCCTCCAAACAAATTTCTTAGATGTGCCACTGTGCACGACTAGAACTATCAAACCTTTCTTCTGCTGCTGCGAGGGTTTCGAGATTTGACGGTGGTGGCAACACCTCACATACTTCTTTATGCCCCTAAAAATTCCTGGCCAGTAGGCTTCTGTTCCTCAGACTTTCTAACGTTTTGGTAACTCGTAGATGTCTTTCTGATGGCAATACATATTGTTTGGCAAGAAAGATGTGTCTCAGCTGACTCAAAATGTGTAGTCTTAGCTGATAAAACTTGCGTGCTCTGTCTAAATAGTAGACCAATCCGTCGTAAATTTGATAGAAGTGATTAACATGATTCAGCTGCAACAGTGAGATCTTCCCCTTCAAGGACGGCCTTCTGATGTTTCCGCAACTGTTATTTGCTGTCAATCTTCAGTCTTGGTTGCAACCTGATGGTGAAAACTGGTTGCAACACCCAGACGAGTATGACTCTTAATCTCTGGGGTGTGTGTTTGAGCCTCACGTTGGGCACCAAGATGTCAGGAGGCACTGGGGGGTGGCTCCTTGACTGTGGGTTCGGTGTCAAATAAGGTTTCAATCACATGACACAGGGTTTTTTCTTCACAGCATTCATTGTGCATTACACTTTGCGGTCAATCTCTTAAGGGAATTTCTGCGAGCTGTAAAGCTCGTGAAGCCTGGTCGGCTCTCTTAGATCCAATCTAATACCTAAGGAAGATGCGTGCAGTGTGCTAAGCAAGGAAAGCTGTTAGTAGTCTAGTATGGAGTCTTAAGGAGACTAGCATCATTACAATTTTAGTAGCCTACATTTTAGTAGCCTACAATTTTACCTTACAATTAAATAAGAGAACCAAGGTTAGTGCAAAAATATTCAGACAGGCCTAGAAGCTTGTACTGTGTGGATAGAGTTTGTAGTTTATTGTATCGGTAAACTTAATTGATGCATCTGATATTGCTCAATACTGGGAATATTGCCAACATTTGCCCAAGGTGCACCAATAACACCCTCAATTTTTCATTTTTTAACTTCGATAGATAATGTCTTCCAACATTGGAACAATGTTGTCGTCGTATTGGCTACTTTCGCGAAGTTCAATATGTCCGATACATTGGTTGTTAACGTTACACCAATATTAGATTAGAATTGCCCCAGCAAAAATGTTCCAAGGTTAAACCACTGTTTATGATCATGGTTTGCTATTGTTAAACCAATGGTAAATTGGGACCAACCATTGTTATCCAAAGATTGAAACATGGTGAAAGTGTAGTGTTACCATGGTAACTAGTGACCATGGTTTTGAACGAGGTTTAACCAAGTGTAAATTAGGACCACCCATGGTTTAACCATGTTTACCCATAAACTACCCATCTTTAATCCTGGCTGACCATGATCAATTTTTGCTGGGGTAATCTTCATTGATGTATCCAATATGGTGCCTTTATAAGCCAAATGTTGTGTTTTTTTTACGTTTTATTTACGTTGTTTGCCAATATTGGGGCAATAGTAATTTTTAGTTGGAATAATTGGGTATTATTTCCAACATGTACCTGATATTGAACCAATGTTGTTCAATGAAGGACCAATGCGTTAATTGTACGTAAATTGTATGTTGTTTGCTGATATTCATCCGATATCGCTCAATATTGGGAATATTGCCAAGATGTGCCAAAGGTGTACCAATAACACTCTCAAATGTTTTTTTAGCTTGACTAGATAATGTCTGCCAACATTGGAACAATGTCGTCGTCATCCTGGCTACTTTGGCAAAGTTCAATATGTTCGCTACGCTGGTTGTTAACATTGCTCCAATATTAGATTTGGGTCGGTAAACTTAATTGATGTATCCAATATGGTCCCAATATTGGCCAAATGTTGTGTTTTTTTACGTTTTATTTACTTTGACTGCTAATATTGGGCCAATAGTAGTTTTTAATTGGAATAATTGGATATTATTTCCAACATGTATCCGATACTGGACCAATGTTTTGTTCATTGTACGTAATTTTTTGTTATATGACGCTATTCATCCGATATTGCTCAATTCTGGGAATATTGCCAACATTTGCCCAAGGTGCACCAATAACACTCTCAAATATTATTTTTTAGCTTGGCTAGATAACGTGTTCAAATATTGGAACGATGTCGTCCTCATATTGCCTACATTGGCAAATTTCAATATATTCGATACATTGGTCGTAATTAACATTGCACCAATATTTGATTTAGATCGCTAAACTTAATTGATTTATCCAATATGTTCCCCATATTGGCCAAATGTTGTGTCTTTTTTAGTTTTATTTACATTGGCTGCCAATATTGGGCCAATATTAGTTTTTAACTGGAGTAATTGGATATTATTTCCAACATGTATCCGATATTGGACCAATGTTTTGTTCGTTGTACGTAATTGTTTGTTGTATGCCGATATTCATCCGATATTGCTCAATACTGGGAATATTGCCAACATTTGCCCAAGGTGCACCAATAACACTCTCAAATATTATTTTTTAGCTTGGCTAGATAACGTCTTCAAATATTGGAACAATGTCGTCCTCATATTGCCTACATTGGCAAATTTTAATATATTCGTTACATTGGTTGTTAACATTGCACCAATATTAGATTTGGATCGGTAAACTTTATTAATGTGTGCAATATGTTACCTATAATGGCCAAATGTTGTGTTTTTCTACGTTTTATTTACATTGGCTGCCAATATTGGGTCAATATTAGTTTTTAATTGAAATAATTGGGTATTATTTCCAACATGTACCCGATATTGGATCAATGTTGCTCAATACTGGGAATATTGCCAACATTTGCCCAAGGTGCACCAATAACACTCTCAAATATTATTTTTTAGCTTGGCTAGAGAACATCTTCCAACATTGGAACAATGTCGTCCCCACGAAGGCTATAATGGAAAATTTCAATATATTCGATACATTGGTAGTTAACATTGCACCAATATTTGATTTGGATTGGTAAACATAATTGATGTATCCAATATGGTCCATATATTGGCCAAATATTGTATTTTTCACGTTTTATTTACGTAAGCTGCCAATATTGGGCCAAAACTCTTTTTTTAATTAGAATAATTGGGTATTATTTCCAACATGTACCCAATATTGGACCAATG
>JAHWFP010172016.1:39574-63421 GCA_023313725.1 Lithobius niger
ACTCTATCCACACAGTGCAAGCTTCTAAGCCCCATCGGAATATTTTTCTACTACAATCTTGGTTCTCTTGTTTAATTGCAAGGGAAAATGTTATAGGCTACTAGAATCGTAATGATAGTCCCCTTAAGCCTCCGTACTAGACTAATAACGTCTTTCTCCACTAATTAGCGCGCTGCGTGCATCTTTCTCAGATAGTAGATTGGAGCAATGGTAGCTGACCAAACTTCACAAGCTGCATCGCTAGCAGCAGTACCTTTAAGAGATTGACCGAAAAGTGCAACAGACAATGTAAGTTTGATGAATGTTGTGAATAAACCCCGAGATGAGTTATAACATATGTCACGTGATTGAAACCCCTTTTGGCACCGAACCCACAGACATGGGAGCCCCACTGCCCGAATGCCTCTTGATATCTTGGTGCCCAACATGGGGCTCGAAACCACAACCCCAAGATTAAGAGTCTCGTTCTCGTATGGTTGCCGCAACCAGTCTTCACCATCAGGTTGCAACCGAGACTGAAGATTGACAGCAAAGAACAGTTGCGAGAACATCAGAAGGCCGACCTTCAAGGGGAAGATCTCACCAATGCGGCTGAATCATGTTAATCACTTCTATCAAATTCATGACGGATTGGTCTACTATTTGGACAGAGCAGCAAAGAACAGGGCACGCAAGTTTTATCAGCTAAGACTATACATTTTGAGTCAGCTCAGACACACCTTTCTTGCCGATCAATATGAATTGCAATCAGAAAGACATCTACGAGTTACCAAGACGTTAGTAATGGCCAGGAATTTTCAGGGGCACGAAGAAGTATGTGAGGTGTTGCCACCACCGTCAAATCTCGAAACCCTCGCAGCAGCAGAAGAAAGGTTTGATGGTTCTAGTCATACCCAGTGGCACATCCAGGAATTTTGTTTGGAGGGGGCAAACAAATATGAAAATGGGTCCGAAAGCTAAAGCATTTTTAACCCTTTTGAGGCTAAGCGACGATAAAAACACTACGAAATACGCAAAACTTCACAACACGAACTCACACTTAGTCCAAATTTTCGATACCACCCAGATATCTTCGTCAGGTCTCGAGGATTTTGCTGCTTTCTACTTCAACTACATCGTTGTTTACTACGTTGTTTACTACGTCGTCTGCTTTTACCTAGTACCGTGTTGTGAAGTTTTACCGTGTTGTGAAGTTTTGCGTATTTTGTAGTGTTTTTATATCGTCATTGCAATTCCGTTGCGAAAAAGCCTAAACGACGCGATATCATTCACCCACTTCACCGCAATGTTAAAAAAAATAATCCAATTGCGTACATCGGAGGTGTAATACCGATTGACTTGCGTATTTTGGAACGTATATTTTCGGTTAATTCCGATTAATATGATTTAATATTATCTTTTTATTACCTTAATCGATGTTATTTCATGCATCGTGGCCAAAATCTACGTGAAAATTGCGTTTGTTTGCTGAAAATAGCCCTTGGTTCAATCGATCGTATCTCTGGAATGACGCAACGTACAGCCGCCATCTTGGTCGCGTTCGATAGAGGGGATTCCCAATTTTCTAGCCCGCGACAAAAGACGTCATCAACCCCCACGTCTGTGTGTGTATTCCTCGAATCAAATGTGCCGTTTCAACGGACTTTGTTCAAACGCTTCGGCATTGCGAGCGATGATTGGTTTGCTCGCGGCACGTGACTCTTCGGCCGTTCACAAGTGGCGTCACGCGAAGTGAGTGAAGGTCGCATCCATTGGCGCTAGCAGGAGTGTGTTGCATTGTAGGCAGCCGGTCGCAATGGCTGTCTTACGCGAGTTGGTGGTGGGCTTTAGACAATCACGAATTTTGAAGGAATAAAGCAACTTTAAGGTATTTTTACGGTAATAAATTATAAAATAATGATTTCGGAAGTAATAACGGGCGTTGTGATGGAAGAATATCGAGTGGCTGTTATCATTCCGAGTACTGTAAGTTGAAACTTTCGTTAGTGCTGTTTACGTAGTCAAACTTCAGGATATTTTTAAATAATGAAAACGTAGGACGATGGTCCCAATTATATTTCTGGCCAATAATTTACAGAATAATTATTATATTTGCAAATTTTCATACTCCTAGACCGCATAGCTTTTTTTTACAATTTATTTTCGTGAGGCATGCAACTTGTTCATGGCAGCCATGTTGCGGCCATAGGCTTTTTCAGCAGGAAAATGAAAAATGGCGTTAGGCACGAATGGGTTAAGTTTTAGTGATTTTTCGTGCTTTTTCATGCTTAATTTGAGATATCTTCTTAATGCTGCAAATTCCTTACTTATTACTTCAAGTGCGGGGTACGGATGAGAGAAAATACTGGGCTCGAGAATGAATTTGGGTTGTTGAGAGCATTTTAATGTAAACCAACATCACTCTGGTGAGAAAGAGGGGCCTGCTGATGTCAGTAGAAAAAAATATCTAAAAACTCTTATCTACACAGTAGGATGCATTAAAAAATCAAAAGTTCTAATATCAAAATTTAATAGCAATAAAAAGTTGCCTTTTACGTAGCTTAGTAACAGGCCAAAATTTGATTTCAATCGGATAATGTTTTGAGGGTTCACTTTGGCTCAAAATTTCAGCCATTGGTTTCCATGCAATATCGACGCTAAGTTTAACTCATTCAACTCCCTTACAACTTTAGCTTGTATTATCACATTCTAAGAGCCGACAAAAGTTATATCCTATTTAACTCACTAACACTGCAAAGTTTGGTTACTATTGAACTACATCTTGAGGGTCCACAACGCCTATAAAGTTGGAAAAATGCAAAATTTAACCTTTTTAATGAATATAAAGTACAGTGAAAAAAGTAAAAGCTATATTATTAAAACCTAATAGCAGTAAAAAGTTCCCTTATATATAGATTAGTAACAGTACAAAAGTTCACTCCAATCGGATGATAGCTTCAGGGTCCACTCTGGATTTGAAGTTTGTGTTGTTCAATATAAACTCATACATGAAAATGATGTTAAGTGCTGAATTTTGGCAACAACTCTCACACCTCTAATCGTGCACGAATAAAACTGTCTCTGAAATCTGCTCAACAGGCTGTAGTTAAGGCTTCCTTTACGAGCTTCACGCGCCACTCAAATGTCTCTATTTGACATGGAAACTTGAATATGTTAGAATTATTAAGTGCAGGAATTTCATCCTCCGTTAGTAACTCCAGCTCTTCGCGAGACATTTCCATTGTAAAAGGTGGCTCAGTCACAACCACTTTTGAACTGGGCCATGACATCAGGTCTGTGTACTTTTTAGCATCAAAGTTCAGAGTGGTATTGTAAATTCACGAATATGTTATGGTATCTTTGATCGAGGCCTGGATGATCCGACAGACTGCAAGTAATGTGTTTTCAATTATCACTAAGCAATAGCATTCCCAACTTTACATTCTCTTGATAAGCAAACTAACTGTTTCTCTGTGTAATTGGGTCGATCACATATTTTAAAAGGACATAAATCTTCCGGTATATCGTGCGACCCGATGAGATTGCAGTTGGCAACATTTACACAGGTTAGAGTTAATGTCGCCAAATCACCTCGCACACAAGAAAAATCAAGAAAATGAATGTGTTGGCAACATTTACATACGTTTGAACTATATGTCGCAAACTTGAGTCATGCAGGAAAGCCAACAGGGATTTATGTTCCTTTAAGTCTTCGGTCAGAAACCATGATGATTCAATTGTTTTCACATATGGGTAACACCATCCGCACAAGAAGGTTTACACTTGAGTGCAAACCATACTGGGGCATACACTTTCATGATGTAGCCAGCCAGTATTTGCAGGTTTAAGATGGAATTTCAGTTGCCACATACAGACGAAGATGCTGCTTAGCAGTTTTTAACCACATTGCGTGAATCATTTTTCCGAGATATCGAGGAGCTTGACTACTACACCATTCACCAGATAGTACGGCCTGACATATCTGCAGTAAGTATTTTTGGTTAGTAGTTAGGTCGTTACAATTCACATTAATAGTAACTGGCCAATTGGTCTCAACTGCACTGTATTGGGTGATTGGTACCAACTCGCAAAGTTTTAAGCTTCTGCCTATTACTCCATCGAAATCACGAGGCGCAGAGGTTGGTCCATCTAAATCTCTAACAGGTGGCGGAGAGGCAGTTTGTTTGTGTGTAGGTAACAAGTAAGCCATTGTAAAGGTTTTTTTCAACTGTATCTCTAAAAGTCTGAGAAAACACACTATCTTTAATTCCTTTATTTTATTGACCCAATACACAGAGAAACAGTTTTTTTGATCATCCAGAGAATGAATAGTTGGGAATGCTAAGTGATAATCGAAAACACATAAGAGAACTTGCAGTCTGTCAGATCATCCAGGCCTCGATCAAAGCACAACAACATATTCGTAAATTTAAAATACCACCTCTGAACGTTGATGCTAAAGAGTACACAGACCTGATACCATGGCACAGTTCTAAAGTGGTTGCGACTGAGCCACTTCTTACAATGGAAATGTCTCGCGAAGAGCTGGAGTTACTAACGGATGATGAAATTCCTGCACTTAATAATTCTAACATATTCAAGTTTCCATGTCAAATACAGACAATTGAGAGGAGCGTGAAGCTTTTAAAGGAAGCCTCAACCTCAGCCTGTTGAACTGATTCCAAAGACAGCTTTATTCGTGCAAGATTAGAGGTGTGAGAGTTGTTGCCAAAATTCAGCACGAAACGTCATTTTCATGTATGAGTTTATATTGAACAACACAAACTTCAAAGCCAGAGTGGACTCTGAAGATATCATCCGATTGAAGTGAACTTTTGTACTGTTACTAATCTATATATAAGGGGTCGTTTTATTGCTATTAGGTTTTAATAAGATAGCTTTTACTTTTTTCACTGTACTTTATATTCATTAAAAAGGTTAAATTTTGCATTTTCCCAACTTTATAGGTGTTGTGGACCCTCAAGATGTAGTTCAATAGTAACCAAACTTTGCAGTGTTAGTGAGTTAAATAGGATATAACTTTTGTCGGCTCTTAGAATGTGATAATACAAGCTAAAGTTGTAAGGGAGTTGAATTAGTTAAACTTAGCGTCGATTTTGCATGGAAACCAATGGCTGAAATTTCGAAGCCATAGTGGACCCTCAAAACATTATCCGATTAGAATCAAATTTTCGCCTGTTTCTAAGCTATATAAAAGGCAACTTTTTATTTCTATTAAATGTTATTGTTATAACTTTTGTTTTTTTCAATGCATCCTACTACACAGTACAAGCTTGTAGGCCTATCTGAATATTTTTCCACTACAACCTTGGTTCTCTAGCTTAATTGTAAGGAAAAAAGTTTTAGGCTACTAGACTAGGCATACGCAATACAAATCGCACAGTTCAATGTCACCCATATTTTGTGGTTTATTTTTTTAAAAGTTACTTTCTGGATAAATGCAACTTTCAATATTTTGCCACTTTTTTTTAAATGCAGGTTCTATGCATTTGTCCAAGTTGGCTACTGGAATATATAGCGTAAGTTTTGAAAAAGCTACAAACCCTATCCACCCAGTACAAGCTTCTAAGGCCCATCTGAATATTTTTGCACTACAATTTTGGTTCGCTTGTTTAATTGCAAGGGAAAATGTTTTAGGCTGCTAGAATTATTGTAATGATAGTCCCCTTAAGCCTCCGTACTAGACTAGTAACGTCTTTCTCCACTAATTAGCGCGCTGCATGCATCTTTCTCAGATAATAGATTGGAGCAATGGCAGCTGACCAAGCTTCACAAGCTGCATCGCTAGCAGCAGTCCCTTCAAGAGATTGACCGAAAAGTGCAACAGACAGTGTAAGTTTGATGAATGTTGTGAATAAACCCCGAGATGGGAGAGAACATATGTCACGTGATTGAAAGCCCATTTGGCACCGAACACACAGACATGGGAGCCCCACCGCCCCAATGCCTGTTGACATCTTGGTGCCCAACATGTAGCTCGAAACCTGAACCCCAAGATTAAGAGTCTCGTGCTCGTATGGTTGCCGCAACCAGTCTTTACCATCAGGTTGCAACCTTGACTGAAGATTGACAGCAAAGAACAGTTGCGAGAAACCTCAGAAGGCCGACCTTCAAGGGAAAGATCTCACCGACGCAGCTGAATCATGTCAACCACTTCTATCAAATACACGACGGATTGATTTACTAATTGGACAGTGCAGCAAAGAACAGAGGAGGCAAGTTTGATCACCTAAGACTATATGTTGCGAGTCAGCTGACACACCTTTCTTGGGTGCTGCAACCAGTTTTCACCATCAGGTTGCAACCGAGACTGAAAATTGACAGCAAAGAACAGTTCCGAGAACATCAAAAGGCCGACCTTGAAGGGGGATATCTCACCGACGCACCTGAATCATGTTAATCACTTCTATCAAATTCACGAACAATGTCCAAGAGTTAGCAAGATTTTGGGATGTCTCAGGACAGTATCCTACTGGCCAGGAATTTTCAGGTCTTGTCACCACTGTCAAATCTCAAAACCCACGCAGCAGCAGAAGAAAGGTTTGATGGTTCAAGTTATTCCTACAGCTCTAATGTCTCATGTAGGGATTGAGTTTGTTGGACCTCTCTCACTGACAACTCAAGGGAACTGCTACATCCTTAGCATTGTGGATTATCTCGCTAAGCGGGCATGGTTCATCCCAACTCATTGCATGGCGCCCAGAACAGCAGAAACTCATCTCCTGAAAGTAGTAGGGAGAACATGACACCACCGAAAACACTGGTCTCAAACAATGGGCTCGCCTTCATTTCGAAGACGATTGAAGCACTTGCCAGAGAAGACAGACATGTAACTGCATAGGATCTGTGCCTATCACGCACAATTGAATGCGATGCAAGAACGCGTGAACAGAACTATGAGAACTCACTGCATGTCTTTGTGGACATGAAACATAATGCCTGTGGACCTCTACTTCCAAATATAGAAGTCTCCTTACGAACGACTGCCCACGCAAGCACGGGGAACACCTCTTACTTTCTCGTCTTTCGTCATGATCCCTGGAGCGATGCGAAAGTGGTCTGCTTACCACAACATCCATCGAACCAAACACTGGATGACTACAAGAAGCGTCATCAGCGACACTTGAATGACGTCAGAGACATCGCACAAGCACATCTAACAGAGGCAGCTAGAACAAGCAAGGTTACCTACGACAGGAGACGAAGAGATTCTCACTTTGTTCTCAACAAACTCGTGAAGATAAAGGCATTGTCAAGTGCAGCGAAAGGCATAACAAAGAAGCTGTCACCACTATTTCTGGCACCGTACAGAATTGTCCTGCAGAAGGGACCAGTGAATTATAAAGTTCACAACATAACCGATCTGACTCGTTATCAGAACAGTAAACGTGGTACACATTAAGTCGTACTACGACCCAATCAATCTAGAGAATGAAGCTGACGGATGTGATGGTCAAGATAAAGACATTCTCAAGGACCTCTCGAGGACTCTCTCGACGATTGTCAGAAGAGAATAGACGCAACCAGCTCTGGACACCGTAGCAGCCGTTGGACTACACATCACATGAAGCTGGAGATGAAAGGCAATGCAACAGGAAGTATACCAGTAGCAGAAGACGCCAGAATTGCCACACATTCCGTAATACCCACTAGTTTCACTCGTGAATATGGCATGCTCGAAACCAAGACCACCTCACGCACCGGGAGCAGTGAAGGGACCGTTCAGACCGTTTGCAGGGAAATCGGTAGAACTTCACCCTGACTTCATGAGACCATACGAGCTAGTGACAGGAAGACTCAAGTCTTTTACGGGCACGCAACGTATCTCCTCCGGAGATCTGTGATCAGATACACGTTTTTGACATGACACCATTGGCCAATGACTGGACACCGGTCATGGCTCTGCAACACAAGCTGGTAAAGAGTACTTGTGAACGCGACAGTGCTTCTGACAATAAACTTTCCGTTGTTGAGGAGACAAGTGATCACGACAGTGTATCTGGTGATAGACTTTCAATCGTTTAGGAGAATGGTGAGCAAATCAGTGCTTCTGACAACAAACTTTCCGTTGCTCAGGAGGCCGATGCAATTGATAAACTCTCCGTCGTAGCCGAGGTGACAGATACGCAAACCAGCTCTGATTCAGCAAGTGAATTTCGAGCCCCTTTGGCTTTTCGTCACAAGAATATTGTAGGTACATTAAAATAACATTTGAAAGGTCCTAGGCCGTATCCATACCTCTGTTTTATTAGTTATAGAACTTGAAAATCAGTTCATTGGTTCGATCTCCAGGTGAGGGCAAAGAGTCCCAACGACGACAACAACAGCAACAACAACAACAGCAAGAAATAACCATACCGCGGACGCTGAACGGTTCGATTGTCATTAAATTTTTTCTCAAGGAAATAGTTACCGTACAACACGACCTCATATTCCGAATTTCGTTGGTCTATGTCAATTCTGGGTGAAACTGGGATTTCAAAGTTTGACGTTTAACATGGAAGTCCATGCTGAGGATTACATAGGACGGCTATCGTGGTACTTGATGCAGTGCACTGCTTCATCAAAGCAGTTCCCACTATGGTACCTTCCTACCGCTTGGCTTTCCACGTGTGGCACAATTTTGGTACATCACTTCAGAAACGGTTTCGATACACTACTCTAACCTAAGTAAATATTGCAAACGATATTTCGCGCAGGATGCTCGAATATAGTGAGAAGGTATGTCCTTTTAATTATTGTGAAAAAAACACTCGTCAATTTGATTGATTAATCCTGTTTCATATCACGCAGTGCTTCGGCAGCCAAACCAGAAGGAAAAAAAATCAACTCCCAATGCCCATGGCCAGCTTTAGGGAATCAGGGAATGTTTTTTGTCTTAAAAAAACAAAACAGGAACTGAATTTTTTTTTGCCTTACAAAAACAAAACAGGTCAGAGTCCGAGACTTCTGTGTCAAACCTAACCACCGACTAATTTTGACTTAGCGCCATACCCCAAGGGTAATCAATTGAGCAAAGTGAGCAAGCATAGCTGAGTGGTCAGAATAGTTAGCTCCTAAGAGCGGATCGAATTTTTAATGTTGTTCGACAATTACAACGATTTTTTTCAATTTCATTTACCTTGGAGGGGCTCCCGTCCTCTTTCTTGGATCCGCCCTTGTTGGCTGAAAACTAAGTGAATATGGAATTGAATGTCACCTGGTGGGGGCAATCTAAGCGCCCTAAATGCTGTGCCAACTCCAAGGCCAACACAAATAACAAGTTAGATTTAATTGCCCCCTGCCCCCCATATATCTCAGAATAGAAAAAAACTCCATATAAAAGAAGTCAAGAATTTATAGAGTAATGAAATTTTTGCAAATTAAAGGCATCACCGTTTGGAAAATGGTTTGGGATTAGTTTTGCAATCTGTTACGGATTTATTAATTACTTTTCTTTTCCTTTTTCTGATATTCTATCGTTCCACTCGACCTTGCTTTTAGGTAGCCTATAGCAAAAGTAACCATAAACCACCCATGGTTTTTTAATGGGGTTACTGCATTGAGTTAATAAATTATGTAGGACGCCTAGAGTCCACAGTGGCGCTGATGCAGCGTGGAAATTTGAATGACCGGCGCGTTTTCATTACCGTTGCAGAAACGCATGGACAGTACATTGGTTAGTATGGTACGATAGTGCAATAATAACATTGTTCGATCTTGTGCTGTCTTTAACTGCACGGAAAGGCAGAAAAAAAACGGCGGAAATTACCTTTATGAGTAAATTAATTCTCCTGACTTCGTTTTATTGATCTAGGTTTATCGATTTAAGGATTTATAGATTTAGAAAGCTACCAGACTTTAAATAAGGAAAATTACACGCAGTATAAAAAAAGAAGAAAAAATATTTTTTCAACTGGCCTGGTTCCCCCATCGTCTGTGCATGTCTTGCTTTTCGCTTCTCACTTTCCGGACGGCATGTGTCCCTCCCCCTCCCCCCCCCCCCCCCCAAAAAAAATAGTTGGTGAAATTTGGCACAGGTGATGTAACTAAGGAACGAATTCTAGGGATGCTAGAATCAAGGCTTTCGTTTTTACAACTGATTCTATTTTTGTCTTTTCTGAAGCTTTAGTGGTAGGCCCTAGTATAACCTCAATCAGGAAGGTAAGCACACATTAAGAAGGGGGGGGGGGGGCATTCTTGAAAAAAAGGGACAAATAAGCAAACTTTTTAAGAACTTTTTTACCTTGAACGAAACACTAAATCGGTGTTTCATCCAAGGTTTAAATACTAATTAGGGATGAGTTCAAGGGCGTCAGCACATAGGGGTACATTCCCCCCGCCCCCCTCTACCCAAAATGCACTTTACTTAAACTCTAGATGCCCTTTTTATCTGCCCAAGAATCCCCATGGGGAATCAGGGTGCGGGGGCACACACAAAAAAAGCGCGGGGGCAACAAAACGGTCAAGGGCAAAACACAAAAGTAGCTAGCAATTCCCCCCCCCCAAAAAAAAAAGAGGAAAAATTTTTTTTTGGGGGGGGGGGGAATTGCTTCTTACTTTTGTACTTACAAAATAAAACGGCCCAGGGTCAAAGTCAAAAAGTAGCAAACAATTCTCCCCCCCCCACACAAAAAACTAAATTTTTTGTTTTGTCTAAAATCTTGGACAAAAAAACGACCCTGGTGTAACGAAAAGGCCCAGGAACAAAGTACGTACAAAGTATCAAGAAACTCCCCCCCCCAAAAAAAACTATTTGGGGGGGGGGGGGAGGTCGCTGCTTGCTACTTTTGTATTTTGTCCCTAGGCCGTTTTGTTACCCTCATGGCCGTTTTTTTTGGTCCAAGATTTTGTTCAAATTTCTGGCCAAAACAAAAAAAACAAATGGTTTTTTTTTGGAGGGTGGAGGGGAATTGCTTAGACTGCTGAATTAGACTTCTGTTCGGCCTATTGGTTTTTTTTTTCGCTTTCTGTTATGCTTTGACTGGAATTTACTGTGCAATAAGAAATAGCAACATGTTTTTTAAATGTTCAAAACTATTAATTTTATACGATTTTCTGCCAAATAAATAAGTTGTATTTACGCAGATTGTTGTGTACATGAAATTAGTACGATTGTAAATTGCCAGTTAAAGTCATAAAGGTTTGTATGCTGTAGGTTAACTGGACAAATCGAATTTTTACTGTATTCCTTCGCTCGCCGATCGTCGCTTCTGCTACGGTATGCGTTGATCACGTGACCCTTCAAAGTCACACGGTGGCGAGCGAGAAATAACACAGGCTGCCAGGCCCTTGGGTTACTGTTGCCTATAGTAAAGGCCCTTTATAGATAATATGGAAAGCACACTCGGCACCAAGAAAAAAAACCACAGTCATTGTATTATAGGCACACGGTTTTCCTTTATTTTACTATTTTGAAATGCTGAAGGAACCAGTTATATATGGTTTATGGTTTGTATACATTATTGTTGCGCTATTATGGCTTTTACTTTTGTAAGCCCACGGGAAAATTTACGTGCATTTCGTCCACGTTGCGATTATTATGAAGCTGTTGGTACTCCATACACTTGTAGCTGCGCCTGCGCCACGTTATCTTCTTGACCGCCAAATTTGTCGGCCGCCATTGACGAGTTCCCAGCTCACCAGCGCGCCAAGGTTGAATTTCGTTCGCTCTACGTTGTTCTGTTCACATCCGCCTGCCAAGCTGAATTTAATAGGGTAAGTGTACATATTTAAAACCGTTTTATAGCTGTATTACATGTTGAGTTTAGAATGAAGAGATATTTTCAAATCATATTTTGTGTATGGATCGATCAGGTCAACAGGCATGGATGTCGGAGGTCGGATGCTGTTGGCCTGCACGTGGGTTACGTAGCTTTTTCGTAATTTTATCAAGAATGCTAAATAGTTGAATGCACGAAATGTTACCCACAAGCTGTAAGCAGTTTGTTAAACAGTACATGTATTAAAGTACCTTGGCTAACGTGAAAATATCTTGTTGAGCATGATGTGTTTAACTCGATGTGTTTAGCAGGTTAATACGGGAAGTAAGCCTAATCGATGCTTATGCATATTCCGTGACAATCTAGACATACGCAAGTGTGTCACGCCAAGTTAGGCAACAATCATCACAACAAACATCACATCAGTTCAAATGTCGGGGTTGTAAACCATTGTAGCGTGGCGCAATAGCGTCAGTGTCTTATATCTTGAAGCATAGTTGGGCACATTTCAGGTACTTCGGAAAAATAATAATGCAGTACAAAAGCTTAAATTGTGTTGAAATCGAGAGCAATGACCTACCTGACAGAAATTAACTCGTGTAGGAATGCCAGCTAAGCTGCTTTCAATGCAAAATCTGACCCTCAATAACGTTATAAATGTGTTACTATCTAATAGCTAGCTAGCTAATTCGCTCGTTCCCATGTTAAATCCCAGAGGGTTATATTCATCGATACCGAGATAACGAGGAGGCTTCCAGCTATGAAATTGGACGAATGGGTGCAGTACAATACGAACTGCGTAACTTTTATGGTTTGGAGCCTTGGGGCATTTCAGGGATAGCGTGGGAGGGGCGGTAAGTATGAAAATCTTGTTATAACCATTGTTAGTATTGTCAGCATCGTCTCTCATTGGACGGCCAAAGTTTGGATAATGAGAACGTGGATACTGACGTACGTGCCTAGACACACACTAGTGCATCACGATAAATCTAAACAACGTTGCAAAGAAATTATATTCACGCCCAATTCACGAAAAATAAACGAACTGTAAAAACAAAGCAAAATAAACAAAGCCATAAACTGGTAAAGAAGCCATTTAATTGAGGGTGGTTCGGCCCTTCAAAGGAGTGATATCAACACACCAAAACTAACTAAATATTGTAATACAAATTACAACAAAATTAAAACCAAGCCAAAAACCCATAAAGATGTGACTAAGTCGAGAATGGTTCGGCCTATAGGCAAAAGGTAGTAGCTAATTGTTGAAAACTAATTTCTTGTTGACGTGGCACTTTATAGTACACATCTGCACAGTAGTGGAGTTGAGCCAATACACAATTTTAAAAAAGAGTGATATCATATCAAAAACCAAAACTGGTAAAAGGGGCCGCCAAGTTCCTATTGGTTCGGCCCTTCAAAGGAGTGATATCAACACACCAAAACATTCGCCAACTTAATCGCACTGAATAATACTTCGGACGTTAAATGAAAACTTGAACATTGCTACCAAAAGTAGCAATGTACTAGTTTCATTTAACCTTCGAACTATTAAGCTGTGCGATTAACTTGGCGAATGTTTTGGTGTGTTGATATCACTCCTTTGAATGGCCAAACAATTCGGAACTTGGTGGCCCCTTTTACCAGTTTTGGTTTTTGAGATGATTAGGCCCTACGTGCTAACAACCTTCGCCAATGTCAGTCGCCACTCGCCAAACGGCGAGGAAAATTCAGCTTTGGCGACTCGATTTCTAGAGGTACTCGCCAAAATGGTGACTGATTAACAGACCTTGACGCTTAAATTGTCACATCTCGGGAACCGTAATAGCTGGAAACAAGCGATTTGCGGCGTTGCGTGCAGAATGACAAGGGCTCTCCAACCAAGTATGCAACAATGTCGCTAGCCACTTTAGTTGATTGGAGAGTTAGTTTAATGCAAACAATATTTAAGCAATAAGTAGTAGCACAACTGCTAAACATGGCGAGGAGGTAATGAACAATGGCGAGTGCATATTAATGTCTACCGGCCAAATGGCGATTGTCATGCAATTCACATTCGTGAAGGTTGCATGCTAATAAAAGGATGATTTTACGAAATTTCGGTGTTGTACGGTAGTAAGTTTTCGGTGTGATTTAATTTATTGAGGTCTGGACCCAATTGTTTGTTTGTATTGTTATTTGTATTTCGGGGAAGGCTAAGTTCTTGGAGACTTATCGTTGTTATATTGTTCGATATTTTTTCTTATTGTTGTTCATAACTGCAGTTTTATCTGTTATACTATTTTTGTAAAGTTTATTTACTGACTGTTTTTTTTTCTTGTATGTATCGTCAAAGTCATAAGACAATGACGACAAATTTGTTGTTTTAAATTAAATTCAGTCCCCGTAGCAGAATTAGCGCGACAATACCTCGCTTACAGTGGAATGCTGCCGTGGACAAGTTTTGACCAAATTTCTGCAATTTCATCAATTTTTTGACATTCCAATACACTATGTTAATTGTCTCGATGATACCTTTTGATTGGTGGATTGGCCCGATCAATAGGGTAAAGCACTGAAAAGTTATTTAATAAAAGGCTGTGTCTTTGGTCCTGGTGACAGGATACAGGTTTGAAAGACTGGTTCCGGTGGATTTGTTAAAAACTTGGTCTTGATCTTGTTACAAGTAAAACATATCTGCCTAATCACACAATACTTAACCAAACCAACCTAACCAGCCAAACCTGACTTAACCAAACTTAATCAACTCGTAAAGTAATCTTGGCACTAGTCTACTTGACGTATATGGCCTAAATTTTCAAAAAAAAATAAATCAATAAACTAACTTGCCTTAAACTGGCACTACAACTTTGTCTCAAGTTGCAGACGAAACGGCTAATTTTGGCTGCACCCGGAAGGGGGAGGGGTGAAAAGGTAGGGAAAGATACAGTTTGAGTGGGGTAAGGGTAGGTGACTTTTATGGTGCAGGCACTGGTGATTGTTCAATGCAATAAACGTTGTGTAACTAGCATGGCTAGCCTATCATTGATACAAGGTCGGTTTTGGCGTTACTGGCGGAGGAAGATGGTCTGGGTTGAATCAGGAAATACCTGGAATGGGGGCTTTTGCCCTACATACTAGGCTCATTGCACGCTTGGTTGGATAGCCATTGTAATTCTGCGTGCCACGACGCAAATAGCTTGTTTCTAGCTAGTACGCTTCCCAAGATAGACAATTTTAGCATCAGGGTTTGTTAATCAGTAGCCGTTAATGGCCAGTAGAGGTAAAAATCAAATTGCCTACTGTTGATTATCCCTCGCCATTTGGCGAGTGGCGACTAGCATTGGTAAAGGTTGAATGGTGGTGCGTTCCCGGCAAATTGAAGGCCCAGGGCACACTGAAAATTTACCAAAGTATATTTAGCAAACGCAAGTACAACGTTGGATACTGCATCGAAGGCCAGTGGGTGTTTGTGGGATTGACCCTGCAACTGGAGAGGTCTTCATGGTTCCTGAAAGTAGCACTGCTGCACTACTTCCAGTCAACCTTCACGAATGTCGTTCAGAACCTACTCGCCACATGGCCGGTAGAGCTAAAAATGCACTCGCCATCTGGTTTTTTCTACTCGCCACTTAAAAAAAAGCTTAAATAGCTATAAAAAAAAACAATTACCAGTACTAAATGCTACTTTTAAACATTTATTTCAGCAACTTGAAACAAATTAGCACACAAAATGTATGAGACTTATCTAAGCCTAGCCTACATTTTTGGATCTCTCTGGTATGAAACATGCCGTGCTTTACCATCAAGAGTACCCTCCCACCATCGTTTCACAGGTTTTTCTGGATTAAACTGGTCGATTGAAGGACCATTTAGTTTTACCATCAACAAGTTATTTAAAGTGGACAAGTTCATTCGCGTTCTATCATCTGACTTTATCCGATTCATTGCACTGAATCCGCGCTCACATGGAGCACTGCTACAAGGTATGACAGAAATAAGTTCCCAAAGTCGTAAAATATTAGAAAATCGAGGATTTTCAGAATCTTTATCTTCAGCACTTACACGATTAAACAGTTCCTGTGCAGTTAAACGCTTGCCCGTGAGTTGCATGACATTTTGAGCATAATGCTTCAACCGTTCGTAGTCTGTGCTCAGCTTATCTGCGGATATTTCGCAAGTTCCTGGTAGTTCTTCACACAACTTCACAATTTCTTCACTTCCAAAGGTAGGCAAGTCTTCTTTCTTCTCTGGGAAATTAGCAGGATCTAGGTATTCTGAAAACCTGACAACCGGGCTATTGGTTAAATTTACTAGTCTCTTTGCTATGTGAGTGATCGTTGCATTGAGCAGGATTCTTTTGTCTTCTTCAAAACAACCAAGCTCTCGTCGCTTTTCTTCAGACACCAACTTTATGTTTTTGTATGTACAACCACCTTGCAGTTCTGATAGGAGTTGCTTTTCCATTTTGCCTGGAGTTTTTTGCAATTCCTTTATTTCTGCAGTGCACCGATCAATTTCTTGAAGGGCCCGGTGAATGGCTACACAATCAGTTTGCATAGCTAGAGAGAGCAAGCTGAGCTTGTCTGTAAAATCGCACATGAAGAAAAGGAACTTCACAAATCTTAAGCTGGTTATGTATTTTAGATACCCCTTAGCCTTTGCTTTTATCTCCTTTTTTATGTCAGGGGAAGTGCACAGTTGCTCTAAATGTGTTTGTATGACAGGGAGGTTGTTAACCAAAGCCTTAACTGCCCTATTTTTAGAAGCAACCCAGCGTATGCTATGAACTCCTCTACACTTAATGACCTTCTCATCTAAGAACTCTGCAACTTCTCGTAATTCTCGTAGCAATTTTGGACTTCGATTGTAAAATTTATAAATGCCTTTTAACAAGCATTCAAACTCATCAATGTATGGCATCTCTTTACAAGCATCTGCTAATGCTAATTCTAGCCTGTGGTTAACACAATGTGTAACTACTAGTCCTGGGATATCATTTTTGAGCTGGCGTGCTACCCCTGTAATGTCACCCATATTGACAGACGCACCATCGAAACAACATCCCACAAGCTTGCTTTTCCAATTGTTCACTTTGCAAGAGTCAAAAATGCCTTCAATGGTTTTCTTGGTGCCAGCAGCATCGGCCGAGCTCAATGCCTGAATACCTAAGAAGACAACGTGTGGTTTTGGCGTGTTGCCTTCAATATACTGGACAAAAGTAATTTCACTTTCAACAGTGCCTCTGTCAGTAGAAGCATCACTCATTAGGGATAAATATCTGCTTTGATTTAATTTGGTCACTAAGCTTTCTTTGATGTCCTCTGCTATGCATTCTGCAAAATGGTGCACAGCCTTGTCATTATGATAGACGTCACCTATGTCCACTCCAATTTTCTTCTGCATTTCACACATGGAAGTAAAGTCAAGGAATGACAAGTCTCTTTTTACAACAGTGTAGGCCATGATAAACAAAATTTCCATTTTCTTTTTCAAGTCTTCCTGCATTCTGGATAGTGCTATAGCCATTGGGGTGTGGTCTTGGCTTTCATGATTTTGCCCATGTTGTAGTGAATATCTGATACATGATGAGTTCTAACCTAAAATAACAAAAGGTTCAAATTAGATTTTAATATTTAGGTTTGAAGTTCCAACTTATTAGAATGTTGCAACAAGAAATACAGAATCTACCATCTTTTTTGTTGTTTGTTTTGTTTTTTTTTGGGGGGGGGGAGGGGGGAGGGAGCACACAAACAATTTAAAAGCAACTAATAGAAGGTGTAGGCCTAACGATAAAGGGCTTTCACCTATTGCAACATCAGGGGCTTTGAAAAAAAAAATAAGCTTCGTGAAAAAAGGCCAATTTTCGGGAGTGAAGGCCCAGGCCTATATTTCCTTTTTATCCATTTCTGCTTTGTCATATAAATGATACACGTAATAATTATACAAATTTTTTTTTGAGGAGGGAGGGGGGGAGGGATAGGAAAAACAATTAAATAGGCCTTGTTTCTTCATGCCTAGTGCTGTATTGCAAAGTCAGTGATTTTGAAAAACTAAACAAAAATAGCTTGAAAAAATTACCATTTTCGGGAACGAAGGCCTGGCCTACATTCATTTTTTTCCATTTATGCTTTGCCATACAAATGATACACGTAATAATTATGCAGATAAGTTTTTTTTTTTTGGGGGGGGGGGGGGGAGGAACAAACAAAAAACAGATGGTGTAGACCTACAACAACAGGCATTTCTTTCATGCCGTTGCCTAGTGCTTTATTGCAACGTCAGTGGTTTTTGGGAAAAAAGTTTCGCGTGAAAAAATAACCAACTCTAGGGAACGCAGGCCAGGCATACATTTAATTGTTTTCCATTTTTATACTTTGGCACGAATGACACACATAATGTTTACACACATTACACAGATATTTTGCCTTTGGGGGGGGGGTTGGTGAATAATAATTTAAAAGTAATAGAAGGTGCAGAATAGACGTTTTCAGCCAGTAAGCTATACAGCTTTACCTAGACCTAACGATAATAGGTTTTTGTTTCGCGACTGGCGTTTTATTGCAACGTTACTCGTTTCGAAAATCAGTAGTTTCTCGTGAAAAAACTATTCATTCTTGCAAACGAAGGCGTAGGCCTGTACAATATTTACGTTTGGCCATTTAAAAATATGCTTCATTGCTTCGGAATGTCTGTTTCCATTCCATCACGTATCCTAGCCGTTTTTTTTTTATCGCACATCTTTACAGCATCGGACAAGGGAATAGAAACTAGACATTTGCTTCCACCTGCACCCATTTTGCATAATTCGACGTCATTTTTATAAGGCCAAAAAAAAAAAAAACACACAGCTTAACGCAATCACTTACCGTTTCAAGTTTGAAAGTTGACGTTCCTGCAACGAAACTGCTTTGGTGAGGTTTTGCGAACTTGCTGCAAATGCTGCACTGAAGTAGGTTTTCATCCGTCTGTACAAGCCATTTGTAATCAATTTGCCACTTTTTAAATGTTGTTGCATTAAAAGTTCTCGTCTTCTTTGTTGAATCGGGTGTCGAAGGTGTTTCTAGATCAACCACGTGGTCGTCATCTTTTCCCGTCGACGATTCCGACGTAGGCGAATTTGTTTGATGGTTTGGGTTTTGTCGAACTCCAAGTATTTCTACCTGTTGTGTACTTCTACCCGCAGCTACGGATGCATTCGTGTTTGGTTTCTTTCGCCAAAATTCCCCTAAAGTTGATTGATTTTCCGAAATAGGTTTTCGTTTGGGCATCGTGAAGCAGCGTGGTAATCACGGTGTTGACAAGCAGGTTATGGGAAGGCGGAGCCGCGGTAGTCAGGCACGTTGCTAGGCGGTTGTAGATTGGCTCATGTACGTGACGTCATGGTAATGCAGCGAATGGGAGATCGCGTTTCAAATTTACGGACGAGCACGCGACCGAATGTACCACGCCGACGGCGGCGTAAGAATGTCGCGTTTTCTGCCAGTAGAAAAATTAAATTATTGAAAAAAAAAACCGAGCATGCAATAATGCAGTCGCCAAAGAGGCGAATTGAACTGAAAACATGGTCGCCAAATGCCAATTTGTACACGCCATTTGGCGAGTGGCGACCGACATTGGTGAAGGTTGCTTCCAGTTATCCAATCAGTACATGTGCCCAGAAACCACAGGCTTAAGTTACTGCTGGAAGGCGTACATTTGCTTGCGAGATGAAGGTTTCTCCCACCTCGTCTGCATTCGGCCCCGCGAGCGAACGCAAACACCATGTAAATGTTTGGATTGCAGTGCTACAAATCGACTGTTTTAAATCGTTTTCACATTGCTGCGCTCTAAAACCAACTGTTCCTGGATGTAGGAAGGTATTGGAGCCATTTGGAATCAATTTTAAGAGGATCTCGGGTATGGGTGTATTGTAGACTAGTTTGTCGAGATCTCTACTCGCAGAGTTGCGGTCCCAGTAACTCATTCAAAATAGGCTTGAAACAGTTACCGACCAACCGGGACTAGCATTAATAAAAAATAGTAAACATGTGGTATGTAAATAGTAAACAGTATGATGAAAACTGATTAGGTGCAGACAATTTCCCCCCGACAGTTGGTGTCGTAGACAGCTGCAGAAAGTTCCACTTCTGGAAATGGTATTAGTTTTAAACGAAGGTGAGCAATAAATAGTGCTAGCAGTTTCTACGTTTTACTAATTTAATTAAAAAAATTAAGCAACACGAATCGAACGTTATGTAAACAAATGGTATTTATTCTGAAATAAAACAAATGTTAAACATTAGCCTAAATTAAAAAAAATAAAATAAACAGGAATCGCGGGAAATCCTCACACATTTGCGATTGTTTTACAATCTTGCACGCTTTGGAATTTAGCTTTGTTAACCATCCAATGGTTAGTTGTTTTGAACAATTTGCAAACAATTGTTTAAAAAAAGTTTAATTGTTTAATTGGCTTACGTGGATATTTCATCTCTTCTGCAGTGTCCCTCTATGTTTCCGGTGAGCGCGGTGAAAACCCATCAAGACTTAAGCCTAACCGAAGCTGGTTTCGATTTCACCACCAAAACCGGAAGTTCAGGTTTTACAAATGCTGAAGAAGTTGGATGCAAGGAAAGCAGCTAATATTCTGGTAGTTTTAACGTTAATTACCAAATAAACTCATAAAATAACGTTTATTGAATTAAAACTTTATGCTGTTGTGAGGTAAATAATCAGATTCAGTTAATCGTTTAGCAATATAGAAAAACGTATACACGTAAATTTTCGTTTAAACGTTTAAACGAATAACTGTTATAGCACTAAATGTGAATGATAATTTAATAGCGGTTCCTCCGATTGGGTGTTGACGAAACAAGCGGCTTACGAATCTGCTACATGGACAAGTGGAGTCGGGGGGGGGGGGTCGGATCACAGGGGCTTGTCGCAATATGTGCGAACATCTGGGCCAATAAATGACCTGCACGACATACCATCTTTCTAATTGCCGTTTCGAAAACGTACCACTAAGTGTAAATTTTTGCATTCAGTTCCTGCAATGCTGTCTGTCCCTTGAGGTTTTTTCACAGTCAAAATCTGGCCAGCTGCGCAACCTAACTGCATATGCGTCATACACTGCCCTCCTATAAAAGCTTTTGGGTGAGGCAGCTGTCATCTCTTTTCTCAATCTCTCGTCGCATTGTTTTCTCTCCCACTTCAGCCCTGCCTTCGCATCGAAAGATGAAAGATCCCGAAAGACCGAAGGCCCTTCGTTTTCCCGAAGATCAATTCAACAGACCGAAAGACCCAACGGACCTCGTCTTCTCCGGCCAGCCCTCCTCTTGTGGATCGCGATGTTGTTTGATCTTTGTCTCCTCAGAACATGTCGTCTTCATTTCTGCCAGCTACATCCACCCATACTGCGGCATCTTCTGTCCCGTGCGGTCAACATCCATCCACCTCATGCCTTCACCCCGAAGCGCAAGAAGGCTAAGAAGCTTTCACGCAACCAGTCAGTTCTTCCGATGTGCCACTCGACCTCTCGTCCCACTCCTCACAGCAATCGTCTCATCCTTCGGCCATCACTACCGGGACACAGCAGCTTTCGGCGAAAGACAACGTCTTGATGGATGAGGACTTCAGTTATAAAGTCAAGCCTTCGATCCCTGCACCACCTTCATCATCCCACAGTAATAGTTCTTCATCTGACAACGAGTTTGCCTGGAAAAGGAAGCAAGCCACTCTTACTCCCTCATCCAATAAACATCGGGCTAATTTTCCTCTCCTAATGCTGACCCCATCTTTCGTCGACCTTCGGCCCCGCCTGCACGACCACGCATTCGACCTCCATCCTCGACGATGACCTCGACTCCACTTCTGTCCTGGAAGAGTCTCGTAACTCGAACATCAATGACAATTACCCTCAGGTCAACTTTGAACCAGAACCTCAGAATTAATTTGAGGACACTTTCCAAGCTGACAACGACCCAACAGTCATGCCTCTCTACGATCTTTTCAGACCAGTGGAAGACATCGTCTCAGACTGATTCCTTTACCAACTGGGTCCACCTGGCTCTGAACCAAGCAAGTACAGAGGACTTGTCACCAGCTTTGGCTTTGGTGTTTGTGAAACAAACCAAAATTGGTCAATCCACCACACTCCTGATGACTCTCCTTCGCAACGGGTGAACTCTTCTCAGCCAGGGCGAACCCCAGGAACTTAACAAGGATCCTCCCCCGCTGAGACCAGGTCATGAAACCTAGTTCTTTCGCTCCTTCGGTGATGTGGTGCTGCGAACCCTCAACATTTCGAAACATAATGTCAATTCGAATTTCTCACTTCCAAAGCAACGATGGATTTCGGGACAGCTTTACACATCCTCAAAAAGGCCGAAGTACCCTCTGCCATCCTCAAGGAAAGTGAAAAGATTCTCAGACTCGACCTCCGAGCCGCATCTCGATCGGATATCCTCAGCACTGCCATTAATGCCCTATGCAAAAGACTTGCTGTCGAATCAAGCTGCCACTAAGCAAAGTGTCTTAATTTTCTCATCACGGCACTTTTCAAGAATGCCTCTTTCGCCACCTTCCACGCTTTCAACTGTCTCACCACGACTCTCTTCAATTTAAGCTTATTACTTCGTGACATTGCTCTCAGCACAGTTCCCAACTTGAACTATTCCACAAAACACATCCTCAGGAACCAGTCTCTTCACAAATATGACACCCCTTTTCAGAGGACTCATCCCGTCTTGGGCACCTCATCTGGTCATCTCCCGCAAGCCCAAGGCATCTGCACCCAGGCCACAATCTAACCCACCTTTCAACAAACCCATCACATCCAAGACTCACCAAGGCCACAACGAACTCAAAAACAAACCCAACTCTCACCATTCGACTTCCAACTACAGTTCTGACTGAGCTCGCTCTTCTAAGCAACAACCGACCCTTTCGTGGAGACCAATCTCACTAAGGGAAAGGAAACAACAAGCGCAGCACCACCGCTGCTTGCCACAGCAGGTATTCTTCTCTGTGGAACAGAAGCAAGTTCCGGAAAAGCCAATGATGACTTTTCCTCACTTCCGATCGACTCCGACACTTCCTTCTGGCTTGGAAAAATTTGACCTCGGACTCAACCGTCCTGTCAGTCATCTCCCAGGGTTTTCAACCAACATTTTTACGAAAACCTGCTTTAATCTTGCCACCACCTTGGGAGTTCGCACCAAAACCATTCCCAGCTTCTCAAGAAATCAACGAACTACTCCTCAAAGGCACTATCCGCCAAAGCCCAAATTCACTCCAACAAGGCTTCTACAGCTCAATCTTCCTCAGACCAAAAAAATCTTGTGGCGAAAGGCTAATCTTCAATCTTAAACCGCTCAACTGCTTCATGGAAAATCATCTCTACACTCAAACCTGATGAAGGGACCATCTCATCGACCACGAGGATGCCTACCTCCATGTTCCCCTCCAAGCTTCAGTACATCACCTTTCATTACATGTACGAAGACAAGATCTACAAATTCCAATGCCTTCTATCCTGACTAAACACCCACCCCAGAATTTTCACTCATCTTCAAACCCATACTGGGGCTCCTTCAAAGTCAGATTCCATCAAGTGCATACCTAAACGATTGGGTTCTGAACGTCTTAGACCAGTTTCAACTCATTGAAAACGGGGACCCTGCCATAAACCTTCTGAATATCATAGGTTTCAGCATCAACTTAAAAAAGCCAAGACTTACTCTTTCCCAGACTTCACTTCCTTGGAGTACTCAACCAATTTTTTGCATCCGTAAAGCCTGCAACAGACAGAATCAAGGACCTTCAGCAGCACATCGGCCCCTACCTTCTAACCAAAGTCTACTCCCTCTCAGACATCAACTCTCTCATAGGGAAAATGGATTCCATTGCAAATCTCGTCCCCTACGGCAGTAGGGTGACTTGTCCTTTTCACTACTTTAGGACCGACATTTGGAGCTCAACTCAACCAACCAAGAAAGCCACCAAACCGACCGGCTCGAACTAGCCTTGGGAAAGTCTCCAATTGTGGACAAACCTTCACAATCTCTAGAAAGGCGTTCCTCTCTACTAACCTGCCCTAGACCTTTACCTCCTCACGGACGCATCCCAGGAGGGGTGTTGAACCCACATCAATCAATACAAAATTTCTGGAACTTTGGCCTCTCAC
>JAHWFP010172017.1:2488-12495 GCA_023313725.1 Lithobius niger
AATTTTTTTTTAATATAAGTTTCTTTTCGACTTGACTCCGGGGGCCCCAAAAATCTTGATGCTATAGGGCAGTGACACAACGTTGTATTATTGTATATAACTCTATGCTGGAGCCAGTAAATGGGATAGCTGCAAGGGTCACTGGAGGGGGAAAAGGAGAGCGTCTTACTGAAGACAATGCTGTTAAGAGTGGATTTCTTAGGCCTACAATGCGAGATTTTTGTCGATTTGTTGGCAATTGCTGACATTTTTAAGCAAGTGGAATCTTTATTTTCCGATTACAACCTCGTAGCATACGGGACTGGAGTAAAGAACGTTTTTTTTTAAGCCCATGAAATCCGCTCTCAAAGCACTGCCTTGACTAGAAGTGCGGTTGTTTAACCCTCCATTTTAATCTAGTGCCCCTTGCAGCTATCACTCTTGTAGTCAATATGACGTCACATAACGCTGCTCTATAGGTATATCCATCTCTCTTAGTGAGTAGTCATGGTGGCTATGCAATGGTACAGCATAACATAGCTGCAGACGAGGATACCTTGTTGGTGGCTGAGAAGGGGACCCTGATACAGTCACAACCTGAATGCTGACCATGCTCTTTCAGGAGCTTTGAGATCTATTCTTGCCTATTCAGAATTTTTATATTGGCCTCCTGTCGTTATCAAAAGTGCAAAAGTTTATCCCAACTGCTTTTAATTGTGTTTCTAACACGTCCAATAAAGTTCAGCTATACGAAACATTAGTTTGCTTCACTTTACTTAAAGCTCAACAAAATTGAGAAAGCTGCAGTAACTTGCAGATAGGAGGGTTTTTTTTCCCTGCGTCAGACAATGCCATAGTGTTAGTGTCTTACATTGGTTTTCATAGAACCATTGCTCTTGAGTAGGAAGCATGGGGAAGGACTTCAGATACGAAATTGGCTCTACAACTCTACACCTTTATGGGTTTGCATGGGGGGGGGGGGGGGTGTCCCGTAGGGGTCGCTTAAGAAAACTGTATTGTAACCATTGTTAGTATCAGCAGCAGTATGGTGGACTACATGTCTTCAGCTCTAAGATCTGTAAGAACAATGACCCGACGGCAGATTGTGGACTGCAGATCATTGTTTTGCAAACAAAAAGTAGTTAGCACTATGGCCGTTAGTAATTTTAAATAGAAATTAATAACAAAAACTAAACCATGTGTTAATCCCCCTCTCCCCCCCCCCCCAAAGAAGCAATATATCAAAAACCAAAAACTGGTAAAGGCCGTTAACTTAAAACTGCTTCGGCCCTTCAAAGGATTAACAGACCAAAACACTCGCCAAATTGATAACTCCAACTAATATTTTTCAAAAGTAGATGCATGAAACTGGACGAGATTTCAGTTTCTCTTAAATACAGAAAGCCGTCTCTCTAGTCTAATGTTTTACCTATGTCTTCTAAAGCAAATGTTCGTATAGGTGAGCCGAATTAGTTTTAACCTTACTAGGAGTTTTAGAAGACGGAAGAAGTCTAGTAAAAGGAAGGTCAACTGCAAGGACTCGAGCCGGCAAACCTTACAATCATTGCAAGGTGTCAGAGCAATGTGTAGAATCGATCCCATAGCACCGGAAGAAAACTGGAAGTCGCTCACAGTATGCTAGCAAGCACAGACTGGCGTGGACTTTTCCCAAGATTCCCTTTTTTAGTCCCTGACCAGCAGATGCACACTGTCACTACTCAGCCATGATGACCACCAAGAGATGACAAAAGTCTGTGATATTCTAAGATTTCCTATAATGCCATTTTTTGGTTCACAGGTAAGTAAAACCAAAGGGGTATGGTAGGGGATTCTTGTAGTGGCCTTAGGGTGGCCACACACCAAATTAGATATTTGGTCTCACGACTGGACATTTTGTTGAAACCTGTCGCAGTGTGCAGCAGATGTCTCCAAAACCACTGCAACGAGCTGAGTGCCACACAATGGATGCGATGTTGTCGCGAGACTTCTTTAGGGGTTTCACGACAGCAAAGCGAAGCTCCATGTAGTTTCGTCTGGCGAGGTCTCTTTACCAGATGCGGCGTCTCGCGACGTTTTGTCTCGCAACGTCTCGTCGCAAGACAACCTGTCCAGTTTGGTGTGTGGTCACCCTTACAGTTAGTTACCTACTCTGTTTTTGACCTTACTTAAGCTTGTGTTGGCTGTCCGACAATTCTTTCTGCAAGAATTCCGCGGTATGTTGAAGACGTTGGATTTCCCGGTCTTTGGCATCCATGGTGTCCGAGTAGAGGCGGGTATTTTCCAGTTTGAGCTCCATATTCTCAATTTTCAAGTTCTCGTTTTCAGTTTTGTACTGGTCCCGGTAGCAAACGATTTCCTCGTGATTAGCGGCCAATTTCAAGAAACGCTGTTCAAGTTCTTCATTCTTGAGACGTTCTTCTTGAATTCTAAAACAAATCCAACGACAAAGGAAGGTGTCAAGGCAAAGGAAGTGTAAAGTAGTATTCAGAGGGATAGTCGTGCAGGAGCGTGCAGGAGAGGCGCTCCGTTACTTTTTTTTTAAAGCGGAGTGGCGCTCCGGCACTCAATCTCAACACGAGCAGGCTCACGAGGTATTTTTCTTAATTTACTTATTTTCTGACTTGATGCAGTGTATATTGTGTTTGCGAGCTGCCATCACCAATTCTCGATTTATAGCATATGCTCTACTGTCTTGTTTACTATTATGTCTACATTATAATCTGCTATTTTGTCTTTCCCCAAGGAATATTGAACAGAGTTTTCAGTGTTACAATATATAGGTTTGACTTAATGTAGCAAAACTGTTGCGCAGGGAAACCTACAATCAGTAAAACTGAAGAACCAAGTACCTTCCAGTTTATTTATTTCCGACTTTAAGACGTGCAAGGCAAATGCGGGCGTGGGCTGTTTGGAAGCTATTACTAACCACCGCGCCCCCCCCCCCCCTTTTCTAATCATAGCTTCATCACTATTTTGTTTACCACTACACCACTGGTAGTGTTGTCATGACATAGGAAGTGTTATTTACACAGAAGTGTAGTCTATAGTGCTGTAAAGACAAAGAAAATATTAAGCCGTGGGAGTTGTTAAGACAAAAGAGGTGACGTTAAGACAAAGGAAGTATTGTTAAGACATGAAGTGTTATGACAGAAAGTGTTGTTAAGACATTAATAGTGTTGGTTAAGACATAAATAGTATTATTAAGACAATTACACACGACAAAAGAAAATTGTAAGGGAACGGAAGTGTTGTTAAGCCATAGATAGTGTTAAGACATAGTGTTGTTCAGACATAGGAAATGTTGTAAAGACAAAAGGAAGAGGTATAACCAGCAAAGGAAGTGTTTTTAAGACAAAGGTGGTATTGTGACAAAGAAAGTGTTATATGACAGGAAGTGTTATAAGACAAAGGAAGAATTCATAGCACTGATTAGTGTTAGCGGGATGCACAAGAACCTGGTAATCTTCTCATTATTAGATTTCCTGGTGTGGCAGCATTTAAAGAACATTATTTTAAGGTAACGGTGACAATCCTTGAAGTCTGATGTCCCAATCTGTTCGTAAAACCCACAATAAAATGGGCTACCTATGGGGTACTTTAATTTTTTTCCTATCACGCTTAGTTTACTCTGGGGAGGGACAAAATATAAAATAAAAAGGGAAAACATACGGTAATAAAGTCATACGCAGCATACACACACTTAATTCAATAATACACCATTGGAGACAAAGTAACTGCAGAGGTTGACGAAAAATAGCCAACTGTGGGAGAGCTAAACCAAAATTAGACTGAACAAATTCTTCTAAGGGAAGCTGGGGAACTTTGGGGTTAAGCTAGAGTTAAGAGGCTTAATAAAAAGGCTTACTTTAGGTTGGGGGAAAATAGCGTAACCAAAATTGGGCCTACTAGAGGCCTAACGGCCAAAAATCCCCCTAACTAGGACACCTAGCAGGGGTTGAGGGAGGACCAAAGGCCCGAAGGCTTTCTCATTTTACCATGCTGGCCCCTTGCTTAAATACGTTTTGGTAACCCCTGACAACCGCGAAATAGCCAGGGTATTATGGGTAATAGAAAGTTCTAGAAGGTTCTAGAGGCAGGAACCGGAAATAGAATTACAAGGCATAGATATTGCCCACGTTTGTAAGATTAGCCACACAAGACTAAAATTGGTCATTGGCCCCAGCAAACATGCTAGTAAACAAGACTTGCGACAGAGGTGAATACATTTAAATTATTGTGAACTCATAAGTGACACAACAACAGGAGTTTCCGACGAGGCTTCTTGCGTGACTAAGGTGAAGCTGGTTAAAGACAGACAGGTTAATTATGTAATAGTGGTTTTTCAATTTCTGCCTTAGAACATTAAATGTAACTATCCTTAGAACATTAAATGTTACTGTTAGGGTTAAATCGTTTGGCGAGTTATTGAATTTATGACCAACATAAACATTTCTCCCGAAAAGGTATCGGCAATTTTGCTCATACTAGCCCTTTGGTTCAAGTTGTTGTGTTTGCCACTTAAGTAATATTTCATTACAGTTTCGTTTACACCCGAATTAATCCTAAAGACATCACCAGACTGCCCTTACTTGCGTTTTTGTGCTTCCAGTAGTGACTCCAACTTGAGGATTTTATCAGTTGCTTCCTCCAGATTCTCGATGCCATGGTCGACTACTCCGGACTGTTTTGCTTTGAAGGGGCCTTCCCCCTTTCCTTCTAGTGATAAATTCACTAAATCTAAAGGAAGTGCCCCTTCTCCCTGCCCACCGTCCATTAGACCCAACTTCTCCAAAGTGTCTCGAACTTCTTGATCTAATTCCATTGATGCACCGTCACTTTACACAGGCCAAACTAGATCGATTGCGAATTATACCTAAAAAAAAATAGAAATATTCAGACAAGATCCGTTTCAACTGCTGAGGTATACCATTGGCAAACTCAGTAGGAACTCAGTGGAAAACAAGGGTATTTGTCCCTTCAAGTCCAGAAGTCTGCTTTCTTTCTTGTTTATTACAGGAACGTTAGTCCTAAAACAATCACTATATTACATTACCACTTGATTAAGATTCGTAGAGATGCGCGTCGAATTCCTGTCGCCTCCAGAAATGGCACTATTTATGGCATTTTCTCCAATCAGGCACCACCAAATGAAAGGGATTTCGTTATGGTTTGGAATTCACCAGCGATATGTCTGTACCCATTTACAGAAGTATCGCTGGCGAATTCCAAACCATAACGAAATTCCTTTCATTTGATGGTGCCTGATCAGAGAAAGCACCATAACCAGCACCATCCGTGGAATCCGACGCGCATCTTATTTAAGTGGTCATGCAACAGCGACTGTTTTATTAAGGCACCGTTTATAAAGTGGATTTTGGTTCGTAAGTGTGATGCTCTGCATTTTATAAATTCACGGGTATTTTAGGGGTGTTTTATAAATTCAAGTAGTGAGCAGCATACTTAGCTTGGTGCACGACGCTCGTGCTAGCACCTACTCATATGGACAGTTGTCCACCCATCTGCGATGTCACGATGATAGGGAAGTCGGCGCTTCACGCTGTTCCATCCATAAATCATGTACACATTAGCTTGCTTATATGCAGGCCGCTATTTTGATCCAACTAAGCTGTTTCACAACTTCACACTTCTACGTTGTCAAGGTTCGATGATGCAATATGGGTGAATGCCACTGCAGTTTAGACATTTGGCCGTATTTTTTAGCATTCAACCTTTTAACAGACCATGTTTTCCTTTCTTGTGGTGTCGATGGAACCCATTCATGGCACCATTTTGCTATCCCAGCATGCAACAAAGCGTGCAAGCATTGTGTAACGCTTAAAAGTCAACATTAAATTGATATTCTCTTGACGCTTGAAAACACCAAAACGCGTACATTGGCTCACCTGCTCTACAATAGTAAATGCTAGAGCTTAAGCATCGAGAATGGGAAAAGCTCTCCCTTCAAGAGCCGCGTCTCACACGTACATATCAACTTTATAAATGAGGCCTAAAGCAAAGGTATTTCTATGCAGAACGCTTGCACACAACAATTAAATTTATAATTGCGGAGAAGGTGAAACAACATGAGCGCGATTTGGTGTTTTCAAGCGTCAAACAAATATCAACTTCATATTGATATTCAAGTGCCACGCACCGCTCGTTTACACGTCGTTCAGCTGCATGCTGGGAGGGGAAAATAACGGCATCAATTTAATAAGGCACGTTCCCGTTGACGCTACAAGAATGGAAAAGGTAATCTGGTAAAATGTTGAGTAAACAACAAAGAACCACTGGCTAATCACTATACTTTGATGTTGTAGAAAATATGACACAAGATAGTTCAATGGAGGCAGCGGCCAGCACATGAGCAAAACCACGTGATTACTTATGTAGCGTGGTTATATCAAACAAGTGTGGGCTGAGTGCCCACGTGAGCAGGTGCTATAGTGTGAGCATTGCGCCGGTGAGGGAAGCGTTGTCACTCTTTTGAATTTATAAATGTGCCCTAAACACATGCGAGCGCCTTGAAACGTTGGTGACTGCCAAGAAAAGATGGTGGACACACATACAGTTTTCCCCGTAATTCAACTTAGACCAGTCGTATTTAAAGGGCAATTACATCCATTTTGACATGCATGTTTGACTTTTGGACCACTTACACAATAACTAAACACAAGAATTGCGGTAAGAATACGTTACGTACGTCCGATATAACAATTTAATTACTGCATCACCAAAACACGACACGGAGGTCGCCATTGTTTTGCTGGAACGCGTAGAAATTAATGCCGACAGACGGATCTCTTCGATTTCGACTAGCAGCCGATTGAGATAGCTGTATTGTTTGTGAGAAGCTCAAGCTTCTGACGGCCTTAGCTGACCACTACACTGCTGGCCAGCTAAGGCCGCCAGACGCTTGAGCTCCTCACAGTCAATACAGCTATCTCAATCGGGGGGGGGGGGGATTGCGGCTTAATGGCGCGTCGACTACTTGGTCAATCTCAATCGGCTGCGAGTCAAAATCGAAAAGTGACATCTGTCAGCCTTAATTTCTGAGCGTTCCAGTAAAACAATGGCGATCTCCGTGTCGTGTTTTGGTGATGCAGTAATTAAATTGTTATATCGGACAATAAGTAACGTATTCTTACCGCAATTCTTGTGTTTAGTTATTGTGTTAAGTGATCCGAAAGTCAAACATGCATGTCAAAATGGATGTAATTGCCCTTTAACTAGTGGGGAAGAAAGCACTTGTTAAAAATTAAAATCAGCAAGCTAGTAAAATGCACTGCATGAATACAGACTGTTCTCAAGCACTACGTTTACATGGCCACAATAAGGCACATTTTAACGATGCGCTTTGAAATGCGCATCAAAAAACGGCACCTGTTCACAAGATGCACGACCGCGATTAGGGCCAACACGCTTAAAAAGGCGCTTCATACCAGTATGCTCAGAAAACCATTCCTACCTGATCTCCGTTTGGCAAATAGTGAGTTGGTTCCACGCTATTCTAGCCCCTGCATGTAGTAAACTAGGTCAGCTTGAACCCAATTAACAAAATGTATGCAAGACTTGTAGGGGTCTTGCTAGTCATGTACGCTTATTTTCAGTTTATTTACCTAAAACAAAATAACTGTGCACTAGAACAAAATAACTGTGTCCGCCATTTGGCCCAGGCGTTCTCCAACGTCCCAATGCGTTTTGCCAGTGTTTACAAGAATACCGACGATGCGAATCAGACGTCCGATCCAAGTCTGTAAAGCGTGTCGGTTTCTGTAGCACCACATGGAGAAAGCACCACAAACTGGTGTTTACAAGACCCATGGAGGCGACACGGACTTCGATGCATATCCTTCTGAAGTGTTTGGAAGTGGACACGTAAACGTATTGATTGTTTCTTATATGTTTGAAACCTTCATACATTCAAACCTGTTTGAAACTGAATCTGTTTGAAATGTTCATACATTGAAACCATTGTGAATGAATCGCATAGGTTTTATCAGAACGTAAATTAGACTTTTGTGTTATTAGAGGACTTACACACTCTTGGTTCACTGACTGTCTAGCTAATCGAACTCAGGTCACCTTAGTGATAGTGCATTAGTTAGAACAGGTGTACCACAAGGATCTGTACTAGGATCGTTACTCTTTCTAATATACATTAACGACATTTATAACCTGACGAGTCGTTGAAATATTATTTCGTTTGCTGATGGCACGGCTCTTCTAACTGTTGACAGCAACATTTCTAATGCAACTGAAAAAGCTTGCAGGATCTTATTTTAATTGGAGAATGGTTTGCTGAAAATTTATTAACCCTTAACGTTACTAAGAGCGATTTTGTACGTTTCTCTCTCAAACGGAGTGTGCTGCTAGTTGATAGCAATTAACATGTCACAGATGCTCCCAGCTACAACAGCAGTGTAACTGCCTAAAAATGAATAAGGTTAATGATGTCAAAACACCTAGGAGTTTCTCTGGGTAGTACGCTTAACTGGAAGTGCCAAATTAATTCTGTTACTACTCGGCTCCATGCCTTTCCGTGCAAAATTTATTATATTAGAAAACTTGTTTCACGCAATACGTTAAAAATGCTTTATTTTGCCATGGTCCAGTCCATCAGTCTTATGCTGGGTGGTATACTTACATGAATACCATTGATCGTGTTAAGCTTCAAAACCAAATTGTCAGAACGATTATGTTCAAAAGCAACATGACCACTGTTATCCACTTTATCAACAACTAGGTATTCTCCCAGAACCCGCCATTTGCACGTCTATAGAACCCTTAATAATTTTTTTTTTGTAAAAACGGTGCTCATTTTTCTACTCATCTGGTGACGGATTAGCATACCAGGAAAGAACCCTGTTTTTATGTCGTACAACCAAAGGTTGCTAAGGAAAGACTCTACAAATGCAGTTACTTATTGGGAAGTAAATTTTTAAATTCATTTTTAAATGCCTACCGAAATTAAACTTATTATACTGGGCTGAAATCTTTCAAGAAACATTTGTTTGAGTGGCTATTTATTATACCACGCGCCATGGCTGTTTGCTGTGGCGTGCATATCACGTGACTGGACTAGTCCAATCAGACGGCCAAACAGTCGTTGTTCTCGTTCGTCATTGGCTAACTCATGGTGACGTCATGGCAAACAGCCATTGTGCATAGTTTAGATCAAAGCCCTAGGAGCTTAGCAATGCTGTTTAGCATCATGATCTAACACTGACAACTTTTCTTTTTTGGTTATACGAGCATCTGCACTTGTGGTGTGAGGTTCGTCTTTACAAAGAGTAAAAATATCATTCTTCATTTTTTCTTCATTCTTCAGATTCGTCTTCTGTCAAATTATTTCCTTGTAAACTGTACCGAAACAAACTCAAGTATCCACAAAAGTCGATGTTTAGTTTTCGGCCGTACAGAAGACTAAAACTAAACCGTTTACTCAAAACCACGAAATTACGATATTTTCAGGTATAATGGAGGGCACATTTCCGCGTTCCAGATATTGTCACCTGAGCACAATTTGACATCCTCGGGGCACAAATTTCGCCCGGCCGCCAAGGCTACCCCTCCCCCCCCCCAGTGCCACAATAAAGGGGGGTGCAAGGCACTCGGGTCCAGGAGGCAACGGGAGGGGGGTGGATAAATTCAACGCAGGGGACCAAATTTGTTCATCAAACTACTTTAAATTAAGCCACAACTTTGGACCCAAAATTGTTTTAGTCTTTTGAGGCCATACATTTTACTCTTGCATCCCTGTCTGAGAAAAAGACTAGTTGCGGCACTGCTCCCCCACCCTTCCCCTTAGTTCGACCCCTGCTGAGGTAATCAGGTAATCCGTAGGTTTACAGACTAAGGTCGTTATAATAAATATTCGTTTCTAGGCACCGGTCGCATATTTATTGCTAATATATTGCCGGTTATCATATTATCAATATAATGTTCCATCAGTATTGATGAAATCATACTGAATTAATAAAAAAAATTATTTTGCCAAGCAGAACGGGGGGCGGGGGGGGGGGGGG
>JAHWFP010172017.1:12595-30028 GCA_023313725.1 Lithobius niger
GGGGGGGGGACAGATTTGAATCAGTTCAATACTCCTCGTTTCTTAAGTACTCCTGAGGTACGAATTAATCAAATTTACAGAAAACAAAAACGAACTCGTTTGATGCCTAAGGTAAGGTTTAACTGAACCGAAGTCCAAAACAGAAAAAAACACAAATAAGCTTTCCTGTAAGATTTCAGATACTGCAGTGTTTAGTCCACGTGAAACCTTACTGCTGTATTAAAATGTTTTTTATAATATACTATATTATGAAGTCAAGCCGCTATGGGAAGGGGGAGGGAAGGACGGATAAAGCAACGTTTTCAGTTTTATTATTTTATTATTCTTTAATAAAAATATTTTATTGTTAAGTATATGTCTAAAGGCTACGCTATAACAATAACAAAAAACCAAAAAAAAAAAAAAACCAATGGTGCCAAGATTGTTACATAAGCTAAGTATAAAAAAAGGTATTGGCAGTTATGGCGAAAAAGTTCACGTGTCTTCGTTGAGTTCGGGAATTCAACCAGGGCCTTTGGTTTGGGCCACCAATGCAGTAGACTACTACTACTACCTTAACTTGACATTATACAGCTGAATGCAAGTCAGCATAAAACAATTTGCTGCTGACTTGTCATTCTTATTTGTTCACAATGTTGGCGCCATTATCTTTCTTCGTTTAATACTAATATTTATAGCTAATAACCGTTTGTAACAATTAAACCAATAAAAGTCGATATTGGCATCGAATCCTACACTATAAACCAAAGTGCCGTAGCAAAAATATGTGCCGAAGAAAAAACTTCGAAAATCACCCACTAGATGACACTAAGGGACAGTCTGCTTGCGCTTCTCGAAAACGAAACTCTGACGAAACGAAACTAGGGCACACGGCAAATTGGTAGCATCATTTTTTCTAGCATACACGACAAAAAAACCTTGTAAAATAAGACTAGCAACCCCCCCCCCCAAAAAAAATGGCGGCTAAAAAGAGATTGGAAGTTGGGTTGGGGAAGGGTGGGGCGGGGGGGATGTCCATGTGTTGGAGAGTGTGCCTTTCAACTGCAGTATTCTATTTACATTCTAATGCTATAAGAACTAAACTGATTCGGAGTTAGTTGGGGGAGCGAGTGCATCTGTAACCCCTGCCTGTTTATTTGAAGAAAACACCCATTGTAGCATACGGAACCTACAGTATCATCTTTTAAGGGTAAATGTTTAGTAGGGATGGGTCGGTAACCGAAAACGAAACAGATTTTTCGGTTTTTACTGAAAACCGAGACCGAAACCGATTCGGATTTTGTGTCGGTTTTTCGTACGGTGTCGAAAAATCAAAAATTGATCTGTTTTTCCATTTTTTTTTAAAAATAATTATCATTTTGTACGTATAAATGACAGTCATTAAAAATAAAATAGTAGAGGAAAATAGTGCCACAGCTAGACCCATGGTCTACGACGCTGCTAAAAGTGAAAGCAAGAGTGAGTTAGAAGCTAGTAATACTAATGTTACAAGAAAACAAGCTAGAAATAGCTGGTTTGGTGGAAGGTGGCTAAAACTGACACCGAAACCGAAACCACGGTTTTGTGTGCGTGAAAACCGAAACCGGAATCGAAGTTTAAAGAATGAACCCGACCTAATGTTAAGTAATGGCAAAATTACTCCACCCGAGTGAAGCCGGGTAATTTTGCTACGTTACCAATAAAGCATTTTTTTTTAGAAAAAGTATTTTCTCTAATTCTGTATTCTTTATACTATTTCGCTAAACTACCGATGCGGTTTTGCCGAAAATTATATTTTTACAAGTTTAGGTAACGTTCTTTTTTCCCCAAAACAATCATCAGAATGTTACGAGTTTTCTGCAGAATTGTACTCGAAATAGTTATGCATGGCCACAAGTAAATTTGTGATTTGGAAGAAATTACTGGCTTGAGCAACTATTTTACAGGTGGCGTGGGTTTTTTTTTTCTTTTCTGAAAAACGAAATACCAGAATTGAATAATTAGAGTTAAACATCGTTGGGATGGTGCAACACAACAACAACATTTCAAAGTTCTAGGTGTAAACGTTTCTGAAAGTAATCTAAGTGACTTCACCAATTTTTCCATCCGATTTTGGCGCATTGTTATTTTTCTAATAATCCTTTGTTAAGAATTTAACAATATACGCCCTTCAACCTGAATTTGTGATGGATAATCTCAAAAATAAAATCATACTTTGACCCTAACCTTTGTGTTAGAATCTCCACTCCCTTTGTGTATATTGGTTGGTTTAATATATGCAGTCGTTTGCGCTTCACAGAATACCTTGGGTTGAAATTTGAAATTTGAAATTTGAAATAAAACTTACCTTCTATTGCTGCAGGTATACCAAGCTCCTTAACAACCTAGCGTTGTCTGGTCTTGTTTCTAAAATCTTCGTCAAAAACTAAAGATTTTACGAAACGTTATGAGTCTAAACCAATCCAAATATGATCACGCACATACTGCAATTTTTGTTTTGTTCAAATTCAAATAACGGGTCAAAAAGGACAGAACTCCTTTACACGACGAAAGGGCATAACGTTTCAGGAAAAACAAAAGCGGAGGATCATCTGAAATGGAGATGGAAGCAAGGAAGTGGTAAACGAAACGCAGTGTTCATCAAAACGTAATTCTATTTCGCAATAATTTGTATTTAATGCTTTGGTGTGTTCTACTCGTAATCCAGTTAGGGGATAATATTGATTTATTGGGTGCTGTCATGTCTACTATGTTAAATTACACATTCTTTGTAAATTCAGGGTTTCGTTTAGAGGATTTGTCCTCCATCTTTTAGAGAGAGTCTTTGCTTTTAATACAGCATTGTTGCCCAAATTACGTTCGTATTGTTGCGCAGCGTACACCCGTTCTTCTCTTTTCATATTGTTATGGAGTATCATATAGACGGCGATAGCCGTGTATATATATGATTGAAGTCCTCTCGCCAGCAAAACTAAAACTATTAATTTCTCCGTTTCTATTCAATATATTTCGACCAAACTTGGCCAGATAGTAGATAGCAACTTTTCCCAACTTTACACCAACTTTTATGCAATTCCGTGCAAGAGTAAACGTAGGAAGCCACACGTAAATTTGAAAACTGTTCACTTCTTGTTGTTGTTCTGGTTCTTGTTCTTGTTCTTCTTGGCACGGTTTCAGAAAAAACTACTGCACCTACCTAAAATCTGAAACATGACCTGAGCCAGAAATTTCCCTGGGCTTCAACCTTACAGGGACCGCTTTTTCAATTGGTCGATCCATTCCGGAGTTACGGGACCCTAAACGATCATTTTGTTTGTTTTACATTGTTTTAACCATTATATTTAGGGAACAATGCCACTCAGCAAACTCCAGATCCATTTTTCGTGCATGCAACAATCGACTGTATGCATAAACCTTTATAGCGCGACACCATAGCCGTAAAAAAAGTACACGGATTACAAACAAAAACGTCAAGTGTGTCGCAAAAAAAGGGGTTAGCCTATATGATTGAAGTTTCATTTTACTTGTTAAAATGTACGCGGATAAAAATTGGAGATTTTTAATTGAAATATTCAAATCTACAATTGAGAAAATTGCATCTGTTTAAGTGCTGTTGTGCTTTACCAATCATAGACGTTACGTAAAGCACAACAGCACTTAAACAGATGCAATTTTCTGAATTGTACATTTGATTATTTCAATTAAAAATCACCAATTTTTATCCGTGTACATTTTAACAAGTAAAATGAAACTTCAATCATATAACCCCCTTTTTTTACGGCACCCTTGACGTTTCTGTTGGTATTAGTATATGATCTTATGGCTTCGTCGGGCGGATGACCAGGAGTGGTTAACGCTCGCTAAAACTCTTTGAACCCTTCGTATTAGTATGTTAGTGCTTTACGGCCTTGTGCCTTTTGTAATGGGGCGAATGACCAATGCTAGTTAGCGCTCTGCAATCAATCAATTATCCGTTCTTCTCTAGCAAGACGATTATCGACTGTTCATTGCTGTTTTTTATTAAAAAAAATTTTTTTTTTGAGGACGTCAGCCATTGGTGGCCTTCTGTCTTACTACACAATCATTGTTGCTTTTCTTGCAAGTATACCAAGTATAGCCTACCAAATCCACCCAAAACCAAAACTGGTAGAAAAACCCGCCAAGTTAATCGCACATACTAATACTTTGAAAGTTAAATGAAAACTAGAAGATTGCTACTAGCGGTAGCAATCTTCAAGTTTTCATTTAACGTCCAAAGTATTATTTGGTCCGATTAATTAGGCTAATAGGATTAACCTTGGCGGCCTTTCCCTGGTGGACTGATATCACTACCTTCGAAGGCCGACCGTTTTTGGAAACTTGGCGGGTTTTTCTACCAGTTTTGGTTTTGGGTGGATATCACAACTTTCATAGGAATGTGAACGTACATAAGGTTACACCGTCTGTTTAAGATGCTTCAATCCCTTTTTTTTCACACACTGGCTAACAATCGCTGATTTCGTTCGCTTCACTCACTTAATCAGCGCATCCCCTTCAGTTGTTTTGTTTATCCCCTGCACCTTCCTCTTAATTTTTCAAGATTTCGTTCACATTTAGTCATGCAGAAACCCCTAAAGGTCACTGTTTCTAAAACAGTAGAATGCGAAGCATTTTATTTTTGGGTTATTAACAAAAAACCCATTAGCTCGTGTATGAAGGTTAATCGCACTGCTTAAGAATTCGAAGGTTAAATGAAAACTAGAACATTGCTACTTTCGGTAGCAATGTTCAAGTTTTCATTTAACGTCCAAAGTATTATTCGGTGCGATTAAGTTGGCGAATGTTTTGGTGAGTTGATATCACTCCTTTGAAGGGCCGAACCATTCTGAACTTGGCGGCCCCTTTTACCAGTTTTGATTTTTGATATGATATCAGTCCTTTTTTTTTTAAATTGTGTATTAGACTCAACTCCACTATCGTGCAGATGTGTAATAAAGTGCCACGTCAACAAGACATTGGTTTTCAATAATTTGCTACTACCTTTTGCCTATAGGCCGAGTCATTCTCAACTAAGTCACCTCTTTATAGGTTTTTGGTTTGGTTTTAATTTTGTTGTAATTTGTTTTATTTCGTTAGTTTTGGTATGTTGATATCACTACTTTGAAGGGTCGAACCACTCTCAACTTGGTGGCCTCTTCACCAGCTTTTGGCTTGGTTTATTTTGCTTTGTTTTTACAGTTGCTTTATTTTTCATGAATTGGACGTGAATACAATTTCTTTGGCAACGTTGTTTAGATTTATCATGGCACACTAGTGTGTGTCTAGGCACGCACGTCAGTATACACGTTGTCATTGTCCAATGAGAGACGATGCCGACAATACTAACAATGGTTATAACAATATTTTCGTACTTACGCGCCATCCCACGCCATCCTCGTTACACCCCTAGGCTCCAAACCATAAAAGGGACGCAGTTCGTATCGTACTGCAGCCATTCGTCCAATTTCATAGCTGGAAGCCTTCCCATTATCTCGGTATCGATGAATAATCACCCTATGAAAATTAACATGGGGATGAGCGTACTAGCTACCTAGTAGCTATCTAGTAATTAACAACACATTTACAACGTTATTGAGGGTACGATTTTGCATTGAAAGCAGCTTAGCTGGCATTCCTACACGAGTTAATTTTTGTCAGGTGGGTCATTGCTCTTGATTTCACCACAATTTAAGCTTTTGTACCGCATTATTATTTTTCCTCTAGTACCTGAAATGTGCCCAACCATGCTTCAAGATATAAGACACTTACGCAGTGGCGTCGCGCTACAATGGTTTTTAACCTCGGTAGTTGAATTGATGTGATGTTTGTTGTGATGATTGTTGCCTAACTTGGCGCGACACACTAGCGTGTGTCTAGATATACCAAATTATTTTAGAAAAAAAAGCATCCTGAATCCCACTTCAGGGCTTGTATAGAAACTACGTTATAAACACAATATAGAACAGTGACATTTGCCGCCATATTGGCACCAGCTTGGCACCAGTATGGGTTTTGGAGGGCATAACTACAAGGTGCACTACATAAAAAAGGAGGAAAAAACAACGGAAGAGCGGATTTCTTCGGCTTAAAATAACGTTGTTTACTCCAACAACAAAAATCGCGCGATTTAGGTCTAAGAAATCACTCTTCACAGCATCAGCTTCAGTATGACGCCCTTCTGTTTCTCTCTGCAGTGCCCCTTGCAGCTAACCCATGAAGGCTCCAGCATAGAATTATTTACAATAATACTACGTCGTGTCACTGCTCTATAGAAACAGTGATGAAGTACTTGAAAACAAAACAAAACAAACCGTAAAATTTCTAAAAGTCATCAAGAACTTTGCGTCGATAAAAGCTATTCATTAACACTTCTCTTCATTGGATTAAAACTTGTCAAATGTAAAAATTCATAGCGCTAAAACGTGTAAAACATGCTCCAGCTTTGTAAGCCTTAATCAACGTTAATGCTCTAAACGAACAGACACAACAAAAAAACATGTAAGCAATCAGCGTCGCAGTTTGTTCTTTGGGCCGCTGGTGATTCATTTACACGTATTAGTGCGACGCTGATTACTTACATGTCTTTTTCTTGTATCTGGTCCTTTAGAGCATCGAGTTTTTAAAGTCTTACAACCGCATTTTATAGGCTGAAGCGTTAGTTAATACTAATTTAGTATTGTTGGCGGAGCGAGCGAGCGAAGTGTAGCCTATAACGGACATCAAATTGCAAAATGTTGGTTGGTCCGTTGGTCCGTTGGTCCGTTGGTCTGTTGGTCTGTTGGTCCGTTGGTCCGTTGGTTGCACTTTTTTAGTCTGGGTGGAGCCCAAACGAAAGGTCGGATTGAAATGAAATTTTGCACAACGCTTTATACCCCCAAAAGTATTGCTGAGCCAAAATTTGACGTAAATCGAACAATTATTACTGAAGAAATTTTAAAATTTTCGAATTAATATCTAACACTCACCATTGTAAATTTGGAGTCGTGAATAGTTAAGGAATTCCGACGAAGCATACACCATGTTAATGGTAGTCAAGTGAACTTCAAAAAATACGGCAAATTAAATTTTAGTTGCTTCTTTCTAGCTACTAAACTTTTTTGACGTAACTCAATGAAATAATATCGTTTGACCGTTGCATTTAACCACTACAGTAACAAACGCAACCACAAAAAACAAAAGGATTCCATTAACGACACATGTTAGTTCATTTGAAAAAGAATGCTTTGGAGATTATTCAGTTCAACACGGCAACAAAAGTGGAGTCTACACTAGCGATGGGAATCCCGAATATGAAACCTGAAATCGTCGTATCAAGGCCAAGCGGTATTATAAACCGATATTAACATCAGACGAAACACGAAGCACGAAACACGAAACAATAATAAGCCCGCCTCTCTCAGTTTACGGTTTCCTGGTTGCCATGGTAACGTAAAGACTCGAAACCAAAACCGTGTTGCATCGCATGAAGGAATACTTAATCTCGCACCACCGTTGTTACCTGCTACTAACGAAACTAAATCGGAGATAAATATTAGGCCTAAACGCTAAAATTTAGGCCTGAAACTAAGTCTAAAAGCAAACACATTTTTAACCTAAATTGTGATGGTTATTTTTTTCAGATTATATAATAGAGATCGCTGTTGCAGTCATAGAGTTTGGAAATAATATATTATCTTGCAGTGCGTGATAGAGGTGTGCCAGCTCAACATTTTCGTTGGTGGCGGTGTCAAATCTTATACCAAAGCAGTATTGTGAACCTTTTGAATCTTCTGACTATTGTTAAAAACTATCGTACTGATGATTGTTTGGCTTGCAGTTAAACGCCTTATTATTAATATTTTAATATAAGGACTACATTTTGCACAGCAGTTTCTGTAAACAATGTAAGAATTATTGCCAGCGGGAGCTCAAACAGCGGTGGCCATACGTGCTGTTTTATTTTTAATCGGGGAGATGGCCTACGTCTTCAGTGTTGGGTGTGAAAAGAGGCTACAAATAACTAAACAAAAACTAAATACTGGAGCAAACAAAAGCTTGTTAACGTAAATTTTACACGTAACATAGGCCAACATTAAAACAAAAGGCTAAAATAAGAAAAAGGCCAGCAAAGAACAGTAGTACGTCACACCAAAAGGCAAACTTCCCAACAAGGCCCATTAGGTATTGCACCTAGATTTTTAAGAATTATTAACAAATGTGGTATCGTCATTAAAATAAAAACTAAATATAAGTTTGAAATGATGATCCGTTCGCTCCGCCTACAATAGGCCCAAAGCCTGTTTCCTAGTAACAGTAACCACACAGAATGTAGGCATCCAGACACACGCTAGTTAGGCAACAAACATCACATCAATTCAATCGTCGAGGGCGTAAACCATTGTAGCGCGACGCCATAGCGTCAGTGTCTTATATCCTGAAGCACAGTTGGGCACATTTCAGGTACTTCGGGAAAAATAATAACGCGGCACAAAAGCTTAAATTGTGTTAAAATCGAGAGCAATGACCCACCTGACAAAAATTAGCCGAGTAGGAACGTCAGCTAAGCGGCTTTCAATGGAAAATATGACCCTCAATAACGTTGCAAATGTATTACCTAGCTAGCTAGCTAGCTACTAGACCGCTCATCCCTATGTTAAATCCCACATGGTGATTATTCACAGATACCGAGATAAAGGGTTTTGTAGAACTTGTTTCTGTAATGAGGCAAATAATTACGTGGGTGTAACATTATAACAAACTCATGTCAACTCATGTTTAAGATCGCAACCTGAAACCACATATTCCTTAAATTGGTTCGATGAGCCATGAAAACCTTACATTTATTGCCCGCAAAGTCCAAGCTACCGATCATTTGACCAACACTCCAATGCTTAGAGAGCCTCGGACAAATCCTCATGATCTGTGATTAAATCGTTTTTATTTCTGTACTGCTATCAAACCTTTGAGGTACGAAGCAGGTGAGTGCATGCTGGGACACAAATTGAGGGCTGCTTTTTTATGGTAACACTGCATGGCTACGCGTTTCAGAGCCGATAATCTTTCTCAACCAAATGAGTCCCGGTCCAGGCTATCGCAGTTCTATATCTCTCTTACCTTTTGCCAAAACAGGAAAACCAAGCCAGTCCACTTTCAACATGACTGTAAGCATGTTAGTAAAATGTTTTTTTTTTTATCCATCTAGCTTTTTTTTCAGAGAAAAATAAACATTAAAAAAAATTATAACACCAATAAGTGCGGTGCTAAGTGGTTTTATTAAAACTCAACTACCGTTTATTAAATTCTTACAACTCAAATTATGAAAGGCGGAAAAAGTTTTTATGCGGAGTTCCCCCTCATCTCCGACCACCCTCCCCCCTTTCGACTATATATGAGAGGGCGTGATGGTATCTCAACCAAGACCATGGCTCATCGATATCTGGTCCTGACCAAACCAAACAAGGCAATATACGAATGAACACAGAAGCCCAAATAAAAGAGATAAGCGCACCGCCCTTGGCCCTCACCACAAACCCACACCATTCTTTTTCCCCAACTTTAATTCCGTCTAGACTTGCGGGGAGGCTGCTGCTTGTCGATAATCTTCGGAATTGCGAATTGAAGAAAAGCCTTGTCAAAACGGCGTCAACAAATAATAAATTGATGTCGGATACGACACAAAAAAAGTAAATTAAATACGTCACTCACGATTCATTGTTCACAGTTGGCGTTTTATTTGGTTCCGCTTCCGGTCCTTGACGTTCGTGTAAAAGAAAACATCTGGAAGGTAGTCTATCAAACAAATAGACGGTTTGGAGGAGAGAAATGGGAACGGGAAACAACCGCTGGATCAAATCTTTAAAGTCCATCCTTTTTATTACCATTTTGCTGTGTGCAGTGAGTGGGATTTCCAGTATAATTAGAATACGGTGGCTCGTTGTTTGCCAGTAACTGATGCAGTGAAATTCGGAAGAACCCAAGTCGGCAGTTGGATATTTTACCTACAAAAACCACTTTAAAACAAATTGAACATGGAGCACAGATAAATTTTCCGAGCGTGAAGTGTATCAAAAGTACAGTAACCCATTGACTGGGCTTGAAAAAAAAAAACTCGGGGTATGAGCAGCAACAACAATTTTTAAATTTTTAGCACTTACACACAGCTCTTACACACATTTACACTTAATGAGGAAAGGGTCATGAACACTATAAAAAAATTCCCAGTAATGACTGGTTGGAAAAACTTGTTCGAGAAATTACCAGTAAATGAAATTTGAGAGTACTGTATTATGTGACGTCATTTCTAATATGGCGATGTTTTAAGTCATCGGATTATGGGGTTCTCCCAATTCTTGTTTTTAATGTTTTTATTTGTAAGTATTTATTCTTTTTTAATTCTTCAAAATGTGGTTTGCTACCATTCTCACTGTGTTATTGTTCTGTTTGTCTGGTGACCAAGCCACAAACGTATGTAAGTGCTGAAAATTTAAAAATTGTTGTTGCTGTTTCATACCCCGAGTGTTTTTTCAAGCCCAGTTAGTGGGTTACTGTACTTTTGAAATTGAACATATTGTTGTTGATTTGAGTTGTTGATTTGAGTTGTTGAGTTGAGTTGTTGAGTTGAGTTGTTGAGTTGAGTTTGTTTCAGTCGAGTTTACAAGAAAATAAAAGAAAATTAAAAAAAGAAACCTTTTTTAAAAAAAATAGGAATAAAAACAGTAATTAATATGGAAAACAGGCTTTAAAAAAACCAAACAATGCATGATAAAGAAAAAAATCATTGAGAAAAAAAGTGGACAAATGTACGAGTACCGTACCGGAAAACGGAATTTAGCAAATTTAATAATAAAAGTTGTTAGGTATTAACTCATTATGCTAAACAGCATTGCTAAGCTCATAGTGTTTGATCTAAGAACCACTTTAAAAAAATGGTTCTTGAACGATTTCACCCCAGTAATAAATTTAATTTATCGGTAATGAATTAACAAATTTACTGTCAAGATAGTAACTGCATTTGTGGAGTCTTTTCGTAACAATTTTTGGTTGGGAGACAAAAACAGGATTCATTCCTAGTATGGTAATCCGTCACAACACAAGTTGAAAAATGTGCGCGGTTTTTATAAAAATAACAAATTATTGGTTTCTGTTTACAATAGCGTGCATAGACCTCCCGGAGGGAGGGGCAATTTTCTGTAGAAGGGCACGCTGAGGTTTTACTTTTCTTTTTTTTTTTGCTTGTCACTTGTGACTATCTTTTGTTTTGTTTACCCCTTTCTGCCCTTTCCTGGCCTTTTCAAAAGTGTCTACTCCCCTTCCTTCCCAAAGTTCAGAAGTTAGTAGATCAAAGTTAGTAAGAAGTCCAAGGCTGTGCCAGCAGACGCGGTTATCCAGTCTTCTTGGTCAGGATTTTGAAATTTATAGTTTATTAGTCTTTATCTTTGTTTCTATTTTATTTCATATTTGGCAGTGAAATGCATATTGATGTTTAGTGGCAGATACAATTATAAAGTTAGGTTTGAAGCTGTTATTTATTATTAAAAACAACCAGGATTAGATACCCTGTTATTTATTGGATAATTATTTTGAGTAGTATTAGGGATTGAAACTTAAAGGGTTTGGCGGCATTATTAGTCATTCTAGAGGAATATGTAATTTAATCGATCTTCTTACGTGTGATCTTACCAAAATTAGTATTTATAATATGTATATCGTTGTTGTTAATTGGACTTAGAGATTTCTTTTATAATTTTATTCCAAAGAATTACAAATCAAGGTGCAGTTTATTTTTTGGTTATTATGGATTACATTATTTATATGAGCTAATTAAAGAATTTAAAACTTTATGAGGCTGGATTTAGTTGTAATTTTCTTATAGCATGGGATAGTGAATATGCTCTGAAATGTGTACACATCGCCCGTCACTCTCGCTGTCTTGCATGAGAAGTCGTAACAAAGTAGGCACACCAGTGCCTAGTAATTAGGATGTAGTTAAGAAAATAGTAACTCATTTACACTGAGTAGTGTTTGTTGTTAAAGGTCTAAGTACAATTCAGATTTTTATGTTATTAGTGTTTAATTAAATTATGTTTTATTTTGTAATTTTTAGTGATTTTTATTAATAAATTTACTGAGAAGGGGTTAGGATCGTACTGGTTTAGATTTTATTGTATACCTTTTGTATTAGGGAAGAACTAAATATTTAATTTATATTACAATCTCGATTGCTTATGATCTACTAAAATTTTAAATATAATGTGTTAATATTATTAAGTAATTTTTGGTTGGAGTGATATGCTTTACGTATTGGCGTATATCTAGTTGTCCGCTCATTTATTTTAAATAAGGTTTAGTTAGTATAATTAATTTTTATTTAGCTTGATTAAGCTTTTTGGGGGTTAGCTCTAGAAGCATGAAGGAAATATGTAAATAATTTAATTTTAAGTAGTCTTAGAAGTAGACATCTTAAATTGTGTTATAACATAGTGTCAAATATTTATTATTAATTCTTTTTATGCGGATTTTTATTTGATATTAGTTTTTTAATTAATAATGTTTTTATTAGTAGGAGTTATCCAAGATTATTATTTATATTGTAAATTTATATGAAGAATTCGGCAAATTTAGTTTATCATCTGTTTATCAAAAACATTGCTTTTTGTTTTGTGATAAGAAGTAACACCTGCCCTATGATGATTTTAATGGCCGCAGTATTTTGACTGTGCGACGGTAGCATAATCAATTGTCTTTTAAGTGGAGTCTGGAATGAATGGTAAAATGTAATAACAGCTGTTTTATATAAATTTTCTGAACTTTTATGTTAGGTGAAGATATTTAAATGATCTTAAAAGACGAGAAGACCCCATTAAGTTTAACATGTGATTTATTTTTATGGTTTTATGAAATATGTGAAGTGTTTTTTTTGGGGCAATTGTAAAATAAAGGGAACTATTACGTAGTAATTATATTCATAATTAGATTAATATATGATCCAGTATTTTGATTAAAAGAATAAATTACTGTGGGGATAACAGCGTAATCTTTTTATAGAGTTCTTATCGATGGGAAGGATTGCGACCTCGATGTTGGATTAAGATACCTTTTAAGCGCAGCTGTTTAAGGGGGTAATTCTACCCCCTTAAACATGTTCGAGTTTTAAATTCTTACATGATCTGAGTTCAGACCGGCGTGAGCCAGGTCGGTTTCTATCTTTATGAGTAAAATTATTAGGGCTTAGTACGAAAGGATTAGTTTTCATAAAATCTTTACTCTTAGTATTAACTATGCGTTAAATTTAGAATTTAAAGAGGACCCTTAAGTCAGAGTCCGTTTGATGGCAGAGTTGAAGTGCAATGAGGTTAAGTCTCATTTATGGTATAATCCTCATTAATTGCTATTAAGCTTGGTTAATTATATTTTGCTCGTTATTTGTGTTCTTATTACTGTTGCTTTTTTAACTTTATTTGAACGGAAGGGGCTTGGCTATATTCAAATTCGTAAAGGACCTAATAAAGTTGGACCGGTTGGAATTTTACAGCCTTTTGCTGATGCCATTAAGCTATTTACTAAAGAAGGTGCTTTCCCTTTTAGAAGTAATTTTCTTCCTTATTATTTACGTCTTCTGTTTTTGCTTTATTTTTAAGTTTAGGGGTGTGATTAGTATGTCCAAGATTCTGAGGGGTGTGTGATTTTTCTTTAGGATGCTTATTTATTTTATCTTTTATTGCTATTAGTGTTTATACAATTACTGGTTCAGGGTGGTTTTCTAATTCTAAATATGCTTTGTTAGGGGCTTTTCGTTCTGTTGCTCAAACTATTTCTTATGAGGTTTGTTTAGCTATATTAATTATCATAATTGTGATATGCGTGTTTAGCTATGATTTAAATGTGTTGTTGGAATGGCAGGAATATTTTTTAATGATTTCTTTGTTTTTACCTTTATCTTTTATTTTAATTTTAATTATGCTTGCTGAGACTAATCGTATCCTTTTGATTTTGCTGAGGGAGAATCTGAGCTTGTTTCTAGATTTATGTTGAGTATCGGGGAGGAGGATTTGCATTAATTTTTATAGCTGAATATTCTAGTATTTTATTTATGAGATGTATTTATGTTCTTTTATTTATTGGAATGGGAGGCTATTTTCTAGGATTTAGGATTGCTTTAGTATCATTTTTGTTCATTTGGATTCGTGGGCTTCTTCCTCGTTTTCGCTATGATAAATTAATATATTTAGCTTGAAGGAGACTATTATCCTTTGTCTTAAAAACTATTTTATTTTGGTTTATGGTGTATTAATATTAATATAAATTTCTAGACGAATTTAACCTTTTTATAGTGTTTTCAAGACACTATTTAGGCATAAGAAATTAATTGATTTTGTCTATCATTTTAGATGTTAAAGATAAAGCGACGTATATTATAAAATATGTGATTGTTAATACTTGCCCAATTCCTTCATATGGAGGCTCCACTGGCCGGGCCCCGATTCATGCTATCGCCGTGTGTGATTAATGTATTAATTACATCATTACTTGCTCGGTCGAGTTGTTGTGGGCTTTACAACCTTAGTTTAAAACGATACGCGCCTAGTTGTAAAGTACGAGGGTAAATCGTATGAATTTCTTTTAGTTCTGCGATGGGTTTATTACTTTTAAATAATGGCTGAACGGTCGACTTAATTTAACGTGACGTCACGATGTCTATTTGATAAGAAACCTATCTCCAATGTGTTATTTTTATTGTGTTGATTGGGTGAAAACAAATACGTTTCCCTTTCACATAAGAATTCTAGATGAAATAGCACTTTGTAAACTTTGTTTGCCATGGTTGGGTATCTCTTCTTTTCAGCCCCTCCTCCCCCCATTCCCTCCTCTCCTATTGTGTATTTGTTCACCCAGTTTATTGTCTTCCTGATAGATCGATGGGCTGTTGTTCTTTTCCATTTTTGGTTTGAGAAACAGAAAAAGACTTGGTTTTGAAAAAAACACGGAAATAGGCGTAAAGGATGCCGACGAACCAGAGTCCATTTTCATAAGTGCTTGTACTGCACACACACAATATATATATATATATATACACGGACAGATAAATGTCGGGAGGGAGATCTGTTGCCGAACGCCTGTTTTGTCCGTGAATAAACAACATAGCATAACACATTCAAAGATCTCTTTTGATATGAAAAGCTGTTGCGAGTCCATGTTATGCGCCGAGTTGGCAAGGCATTTACACGGAGAGTTGGAGGGAGGGGGTTGACATATGGCTACGCAAGACACGAAATAGTGTGGCAGTTGAGGCTTACGTTTGTCCAGTGTTCGCAGCAAGTGTATGCCAATTTAATTTCCAGTAGGCATACAATACGTTTCGGAGCCACCAATCCATTTTACCAAACTAGACTGTTGAAGACAGTTTAATACCTCCAACCCTCAGCAAACGCGATAAAGTATTTTTATATATCCAAGAAACCAATGCAAGAGTCCAATGAACCTTGAAAATCTACATGAGTCATGGATTTTCAAGGGATTGCGGGGCACATCAACGACAACAATTCGACGTGGTGGTTGATTTGCACCGCACTTCTGAGTGTGCACCAGGGGTGCGTTAATGGTAGCTGAGTAGTAGAGCTCTCCAATACGTGTGCAACTTCAATTCTCGCCACGGTTTGTAAAGGGGTAGGCCTGCTAGAGCAACCGACTTGCTTAAATGAAGCGTAAATGGAAGCCATATTTTTTTTTTAAACATTTTTCATTGTTGCGGAGAAAGAGCGTGAATGAAACCCAAAAATCGAGTGATAAAGATCGAATCACAGCGTTAGAATTTTTCCCAACGAGCCTTTAGCTTCCAGCCAGGTGAGTCACTATGAGTCAATGCCACCTGGGAAAAAAAAAGCATAGGGAGAGAGAAAAAAATGTGGCACCCCCAACCAGGAGAAACATATAGAGTGGGAGGGAAAGGTATCATTCCAACCAGGAGAAAAAATGTATTACCTAACCGGGAAAAAAAATGGAGAATGGGAGAAAATGTATTGCCCCACCAGGAAAAAAAAATACAGGGTGGGAGAAAATGTATTATTCCACCACGACAAAAATGTTGGATAAGAGAAAATGTATTACCCCACCTGGAAAAAGATATAGGGTGGGAGAAAATGTATTACCCCACCACAAAAAAACTGTAGGGTGGGAGAAAAATGTATTACCCCACCAGGAAAAAAATACAGGATGGGAGAAAATGTATTGCCCCACCAGGAAAAAAATGTAGGGTGGCAGAAAATGTATTACCCCACCAGGAAAACAAATGCAGGGTGGGAGAAAATCTATTATCCCATCAGGAAAAAATATAGAGTGGGAGAAAGAGTACTAACCTGCCAGGAAAAAAAAAGTAGTGTGGGAGGAAAATGTGGTACACCACCAGAAAAAAAAGTAGGGTGGGAAAAAGTGTATCACCTCAACCAGGAGAAGAATGTAGGGTGGGAGAAAAATGTACCACGCCACCAATAGAAGAATGTTGGGGAGAGCTGAAACAGGTTGGATTTAACAAATGGGTGCTCTGTGGTAGGAGAAAATTGAGTCAAAAAGAGTAAAAACCAAGATTTTAACTATGGTTATAAAGATTTAGCCTTTAAACGTTAATCACAGATTTCATTTCTAATCGTTTAGCAATCTGACTTAATCAAAAATCGAAAGTGTTCATAAAAACTGATTTTTCCATAGCTGATAATTCAACAAAAGTTTACCTTCATTGAAAAGATTCCACAAAACTTAACAATCTACAAAGAACACAACATTTTCAAAAAAATTCCTTTCTGGATTAAACAGGATGGAAAGTTAAATGGGCTCAAGAAGTGTTAAGTACTGTGTTAATACTGTGTTAAGTGCAAGAAGTGTCACACAGCATGACATTTAAGTCCAAAAAGTGACAGAAGTTTGCATCCGTCGTTTTCTGCAGTGCTTTGCTTTAAAAAAAATTACACGTTAACTGTTTGTGGGACAACCTTAAAATTACAACTAAAAAATATTTACCAAATTAGCAAAATTAACACCACCAATGCTACAATGAATCTTCCCAGCAAGTATCGAATGAAGAAACCATTATTAAGATATCAGTGAAGTGCCAAATTTTCTAAAGTTGTCATCCTTCCAATCAAGTCATCAAATTTGACACTCGCCTAGTCGAAGCCATGGACCCAACTAAAGCCAATCAATCTAACTAAATTATTAAGCAACATTGGTGATTAATCGGTTTAGCCAGAAAATTAGATAGTAGGAATCAAACATATAAATCTCCCAATACGTTCTGTTAGTGTTTTGAAGTAAGGGGTTCTGGTAGGATTTCAAAAAGGGGATTGAGGCTTCATGGAGTGTCAACAGATAGTTTATTAGCCCCAACCTCTGGTAGGATTTCGTAGTAGTGGGTTCTGACAGGATTGTGCAGCAGTGGGTTTTGATAGGACTTCGATTTAGGGGGTT